>VZZY01011126.1:405395-656835 GCA_013400335.1 Eurystomus gularis | reverse complement strand
CGGGGGGCCGGCGGCGGGGCGGCTGGCGCGGGGTGGGAGGAGAGCCCTTCTCCGGGCGGGTGGAGGCGGTGAGGGAGGCGGCGGGGGATGCAGACCTCGGGGATGCAGACCTCGCCCCTCGGTGGCAGCTGCCGCGGGCGCCGGTGCTCCGAGCGGGACCCACCAAAACTTTCCTCCCGAAGCAGGAGGAAGGGGATGGGCAGGTCGGACAGCGGAGTGGGCGCTGGCAGGCATCCTTCCCCCGCTGCCGTCCCTTCCTTCCCCGCCGCAGCCGGGTGGGCGTGAGGAACCGGGGGCCGAAGGGGTTTCTACGGCCGAGCCTGTGCCCATCACCGTGGGGAGCCGAGCGGCCTTCCCCGGCGCCTGGGCAGCGGCTCCCGCGGCGCCGAGACCCGCAGCGGGCGGGGATGGAGCGGTCGAGTCCTCGGCGGGGTTCCTCCGTCATTCGAGCCGGAGTAGTCAGCTCGCATTTTCGAGGCTCCAGCTTCGCTTTACCTGACTGCGAGATTTCCTGATATCTGTAATTCCCTTTCCTGCGAATTCCACCATTACGTGCCAATTTTATCTTTGAATGAAGGTATTAAAAAGACACAACAAGCTACCAACAAAATTCATTAAGCGGAATGGATAGCTGTGATTCCTCATTGGCAACGGGCTTGGCTCAAGCCAGGGGAGCAGCTGCTCCCTCTCTGCGTCCCCCTTCTCCCTCTCCGCGTCCCCCTGCTCCCTCTCCGCGTCCCCCTGCTCCCTCTCCGCATCCCCCTGCCCACTCTCCACATCCCCCTGCCCTGTTGGGATGTTACCCGCAGGGCTGTGGCTGGGCAAAGGGGTGATATGCCCATACTCGGCAACCAGAGTTTTTAAAATAGACCAAAAATTGACAGCAGGGGAGAGAAACCACCACAACCACTGGAGCTAAATCCACCTGTGACTATTAATGGGGCCCCTAAAAATATATTGCTGTGTTTCATCCCAAACCATTAATTTACTGACTAAAGAATTATCAGAGTAAATACTTCTAACAGTAAGGACCATTCAAATGTCTATCAGCAGACCACAGAAAGTGCTCCAAAGGCAGTTTTTTGCTGGAGGACCAAATTGAGCCTGCCAACAAGAGCCTTTTTGCCTTAACTACCTTTCAGGAGTAACTAGCACAAATACCCCCCACATTTTTTCATAAAAACTGACAGTTTCCAAAGAAAGATTTCAAATAGCATAAAAGATATTTCCTGGTTCTAAATCCTTTATGGCTAACTGGTACCCTTTATATTTTTTTTTCCTTAATATTTTGCATGCAACTGACAGGTGAAATTTGGATTTGAGGTTGGTAACTGAGGTGAAGAACTAGGTCTCCTATTTATTAAGAATTAGAGCATTTTCATAGAATCATAGAATCATTCAGGTTGGAAAAGACCCTTGGGATCATTGAGTCCAACCATCAACCCTACTCTACAAAGTTCTCCCCTAAACCATATGGTGTTTGGGGAAACACCATATCTAAATGACCCTTAAACACATCCAGGGATGGTGACTCAACCACCTCCCTGGGCAGCCTGTTCCAGTATCTGACTACTCTTTCCGTGAAAAAGTTTTTCCTAATGTGCAGTCTAAACCTACCCTGTTGCAGCTTGAAGCCATTCCCTCTTGTTCTATCGCTAACTACCTGTGAGAAGAGACCAGCACCAGCCTCTCTACAATGTGCTTTCAGGTAGTTGTAGAGAGTGATGAGATCTCCCCTTAGCCTCCTCGTCCTCAAACTCAACAGTCCCAGCTCCTTCAATCGCTCTTCATAAGATTTATTCTCCAGGCCCTTCACCACCTTCGTTGCCCTCCTCTGTACTCACTCCAGCACCTCAATCTCTCTCTTGTATTGAGGTACCCAAAACTGGGCACAATACTCAAGGTGTGGCCTCACCAGTGCTGAGTACAGGGGGACAATCACCTCCCTACTGCTGGTCACACTATTTCTAGTACAGGTCAGGATGCCATTGGCTTTCTTGGCCACCTGGGCACACTGCTGGCTCATATTCAGCTGCTTGTCAATTAGAACCCCCAAGTCCTTTTCTGCCAGGAATTTTAATCAAATGAGCTTTAGAAAAAGCCATATTCACCCTGTTTAGCAAGAAACATGAAAAAAGCAAAGAGATGTTTGTGTAATTGGTTCAAACTTCCTATATGTTGTGTGAAATAATTGATGTTTCACTAAGAAGGCCAGTGCTGTCAGTGACATTTCTTGTTGCTGGTGTGTTTTCTTCAAACTCTGCCTTGCACAAGACTTTGTAAGAGGCATTTTTTCCTGCCTTATTCCTCAGTTAAGAAATCATAAATTACTATTGTTAAGGATTACAGTTATTATGGAAATAAAAAAATGGGAATGAAAGGAAGGATTTAGTGATGATGGGGTACAAACCAGAGCTTGAATTTGTGGCTGGAGCTGAATAGTTGCTTTGAGGCATCAGAAACCAGAGATAGGACAGAAAAAGTCCCCGTTGCCCTGACTCAGCACTGCCTGGGTCATCAGTGAACTGATCCTCCTAAAAACTAGCTAAACGCTGCAAGAAACTGTTAGTTTTAAGCCCATTCAGTTCCTTGATCTCATTTACAGGAAGACCAAGAGGGGAGCAAATAGGTTGGCAGATGGGAGCAGGAGTTTTGTGATAATACTGAAATTCCATCTGGAAATGGTGATGAAAATACAGCATCTTTTAGAAGAGAGGAATGTGGCAGGAGTTAACATGGTGGGTGTGAACGTGGTGGGTGGATAGGAGGTCTCATGCCAAGGGCCAACGTTACTACACGGAATTACACCACATAACAGGGAGAGCGGGCGGTAGTCATTTTCCCTGTCCTCCAGGCCAAAGATAAGATTAATTTGCAGAAAATAGAACTGTGGAAATGATCTTGGATTTTGAGCTTAGTGAAGCAATGAAGGAAGGAGGTGGCATCTCCTCTGCTGGTAGTTGGTAAGAACAGATTAGACAAATTGCTGCTATGTTTGTCCTGGGAACATCCCACCCTCTGCGTCCCTGAAGAGCTCTCCCATGACCACAGCCTTCACACCACAAGGTTCACGATGGTTGCAGCTTGGAGAGCTTCAATCACAATCCAACGGAGTAATACAAATATTTTTCCATGTGGTGTCACACACAACGTCCCCGGTGACCACTTCGTGGTTTCTTACCCGCACTTGTTGGCCATCAAGGTGATCAATTTGTGGTCCCTCAAGGACTGGCAGGGCTTGGGTTATGTTTGTGTTGGTTATGATGGCACATCCATGGGCTTGAGTCAGGGTCAGATCCCATTTTCCCAGGCGCTGCACCATTGCTGCTGAAGGACACTCCTTTCATTGGAGATGGAACAGATGAAGGAAAGGGAAAGGAAGGATGATATAACATATGAGCAAGTGGCACTTGGGCAAAATTAATACAGTGTTGCTAAATATATGCTTTGGATGGATTTCATTTTTAAGTTTGGGCTCAGATAAGGACCAGCACAGCTGATAGGAGCAGAGTTTTCTCACCCCTCCCTAAACTTTTGCATTCCCCTGAGGCTTTTGCAAAAATGTTAACTCTTGTGCTACCTGAGCTGCATCAAACATGCACCCAGAGGTAGGCTTTGTAGGTACCTGCTGTAAAAAGCCATGCTGTCAAAGGGTTTTAATGATTATCTCAGCTTACTGTAGGATAAACGCTCCTCCTCCTCGTTTTTTCTCTTATAAAACTAACTAAATTAGAAGGGTCTTCTTTCAGAAACTAATTCTATTATATCTCTTCCCATCTTTCCTTAATAGCATCTGATGCTGAAGCATTCTCATGCCCAGGCAGCCACATGTGCAAGCAGATGGGGTGGCAGCTGAGGACACTCACGCCATGTCCTGTTTGGTGCTGGTTTTCAGAGTTTAGGGTCAGCGTTACCACCTAACCCTTATGGCTGAGGGTTTTTTGCAGCACAGCCTGCAACGCTGCTCATCATGTCAGTGTTGAATCCATCTCCCCTGCTTGGCCCAGCAGAGTCCTAGTTGCTAGTTTTGAGCTGCGGTGGAGCTTACCTGAGTACTTGTCACTAAAAGACAAGACATGCTCAAATCTGCTTTCTAATACTGCTGCTCAGTTCTCCCTCCTCCTCCTGGGCTTTTGATCTAGGGAGGTAGCGAGAGGGAAGGAGAAGGCTTCTTCACCAGCACCCAAGACAACCATTGCCCATCCTTGGGACGAGGAGAGGACAAACCCATTAGGGATGAGATGCACGAACATCCCCTTCCATGCCTTTGGGAGGCGTGGGACCTGTCACTGCTCCTCATCCTGGGGCCAGATCATCTCACCAACATGCTCCAGCACGTGAGGTCAGACTCTGTGGTCAGCGGGAGGGTTGTCTTTACTGCTCCATGTCAAAATTCCTGCATCTACAGGCTGCAGCCGGAGAGACCTGAGAGGCTTAAAAGTCTCCCACCACATAGCAAATTATGTTCTCTCTTTGTCTCTCTCTCAAGGCTTTTGAGTAGGCTTAACAAGCCACTAGGGACTGAAACAATAATATCTCTGTATCTAATGCTTACTGTAAGCAAAGGATGGATTACAAAATAGACTGTTTATTTTTAATTATTAATGTGTTTGAGCTAGCAGACCTTTGCAGAGTTACACATTGTTTGTCATGGATGGAGAGGACATGAACTATTCGGTGACAGTATTAAAAACAGTAATTATTCATTCCGAGCACGGCCATTTTTTTTTGCCCAAGTATATAATAAAAATTTGTCAAAAGCATATACTGAGATAAGGCCAGAAAGGATTGTCTTGAAACAAAGGATGGCAGAAATCAGGGTTTTCTTCCCAGTTCAGTGAGAAACCTCTTTGCTGTTCCTCAGTTTCTCCACTAATGGCTTAGTGTGTTGTAATTCTGAATGAATAACGGGCAGCCTTCGAGGTACAGCTTCTTGTGCTCCCAGGAAAGAGAGAGCAGAGGTGTCACGGTGCTATAGCTGACCAAATCAAATGCTGCTGGTAAAAGACAATCTCAAAGACACCTGCTGAAGTTGTCTCACACCCCTCTGTTGTGCCTTCCCCAGCCTCCTCGGTGTAACGTATACCATGCATATACCCTGGCAGAGAGAGCTCAGTGCCCTTTATAAGATGACTACTGGCACAGCTTGGGGAGAATTTCTTGCAGTGAATGAAGAGGCTGTACCCTGGCCCCTGTGCAAGCCCCAGGAAAGCTTGAGCATGCTTTTGTACCCCTTGCACTTGGCAGAGCCTTGCTCCAGCAAAGCCTCCCTGCCATGGGGCAAGCCTAGCGCCGTCCTGCTCCCCTCTCCCCAGGGATGCACCAGGGAAAATGCCTCCTCAGGCTATTTACAGCGCGCTCCTTGCACCGTGCCAGAGGAATTATCTGCCTCCTCCAGCCTCCGGCTAATCCCTAAATTGCATCTATACTGCAAGGCTTAGTTTATTTTCATTTCATCTAGTAGTTTTAAGTATTGCGAGGAATAAAATGGACATGCAAAGCGGTGCTTTAATTTTCAAGGGCAGTGAAGTGTTTTATTTTTAGAATGCTCTTATTGAGGAAAGAATCTCCGGCAGGTCTTATCTGGTAGCTAATAATAATGACCTGGTGTGCCCCGAGTGGTGCCGGCGCTGCCGCCCTGCCCTTCTCACGCCGTCTGCTCGCGTCGTTCGCTTCTGATCAGCTCATTAGAGCCTCCAGAATTACAGAGTCTAATAATGTAATAACGAGGTTTGCTCATAATTATTAACTCCTTGCGCTCTATGGTATTACTGGAAGGGCAGCGTTCGTAATTAGAGAGCACGGATATTACTGTAAGCAGGTTTTCTGTGCAGTCTTTAGAAAACCATCCCTATGTCACCATTTTTAATATCACATTAGAAAATGCTAAGAAAGGGTAGCTCATGGCCAGAGAACCCTTTTAGATACAAACATCCAATTGACAGTTTTCCAGCAGTTTCTGTCGTTTACTTCAGTATAAATCTTGCTTCCTAAGAGCTTTTTTTTTTTTGCATAGTCTGTTCGTTGACAACAAATGGAGCAAATGCTGATTTTGTTCACGTTGTTTCACATTATTAAGATAGTGCGATTCCCCCAGTGACTGTGGTGCTACTCCCAGTTTGTGGCTACTGTTTGTCCCTGAACACAGGAGATAAGCTTCAGCATCTCAGCGCACCAAGCGCATATTCTAAAAAACTCATATTGAAGTTTGTATCTTTTCTAAAACCAGAATTTGCTCTTGCAGTACAGCAGTGTTCCTGCAGCTTGTCATCAAACCAAGAAGCACGCTTGAGAAAGTATAAATAGAAATTCATTTCAGTAATGCAAATCCCGCAGTCTTGTTTTGGGCAGGGAAAATCCCTATATCATTTTTTAAAGGAAGGGTGTTAGTTTAGTTTTAAGGCTGGGTTTATTAGGGATTTAATCAATCAGTGTCTTTCAGTGGAGATTCTCCTCTGCCATTTAAATATATTGGTTTCTGATTGCTCTAGTTTTTACACGCTATAAATCCTTGCAAATTAGCTTTGGATATGACCTCCTCCAGTAACTCCCTCTGTTTTATTTACTTGCGTGGGTTTTGCAGATAAGTCCCTTCTCTTCTGTCTTCCATGACTCCACTGGGAAAACAATAAAGAGACAGAAATAAATTTAAAATACTTTACGCCCTCATCTTTTGGTGTTTTTTTTTCCTTCAAGAGTTGCTTTTTGCTTATAAATCACAATGTCCTAAATTGCTTGTGTTAATCTTGCTACACTGTTCCGTGACTTTGCAATGCTCTCTTTCTAATAGTTGGCGAACACCAGCTGACGGGGCACAAAGTAGCAGTGAAAATACTCAACAGACAGAAAATACGCAGCCTGGATGTGGTTGGGAAGATCAAACGAGAAATTCAAAACCTTAAACTCTTCAGGCACCCTCATATTATCAAACTGTAAGTAGCCCTTCTGCCATGTGATCAGCTTGCTCCTCCATCTGCAAAGACTTCACAACCAAGTTGACTTGGTTTGAGGAGATGGCTTAGAGTAGTAGGAAATGTTAGGTATCGGGTCAGGTTTTTGCATGTTGGAGCCTTCTGAGAGTCTCCCACTAACTTAGAGGGGGACATAACTGACACTTGGAGAATTGATGGAAGATGTTTCTTCCATTGGGAGTCTCAGTTATGGTACAAGCCACCAGACCGATGTCCCTGCATCAAGTTTTGCTCAGCTAAACCTGTCCACGCTGTCCTCTCTTCCATGCAGAGGCTGTTCATGATAAAGGTGCATAGAGAGGGTCTAGGCTTTCCCATTTTGGGATGTTTTAGGAGGTTTTGTGATGATGCTTCATAGCTCCAGACTAAAAGCTGCTAAGAATTGTGCCTGAGGAATTGCAGCATGGTCAGGCTTGTAGGGTTAAGCCTTCGCCTGCAGTCAATAGGATTTATGTTTTAATGGCCTGATTATCCAGCGCTTAAGGAAACATTTTAAAAAAAAAATTATTATTGAGACATAAGTTTTCAAAGTTGCCACTCAGATGAACCTGAATTTAAGTTGTAAATCAGCACCTGCACTCCAGCCTCTGGGATTCCTTCTCAATCCCCAGTTTGTGCAGGCAGTCCACATTAATGAGGCACTCGATAATATCTTTGGCATTTCTATAAAAGAAAGCTGTTGAATGGTAACTGCAAGGATAAGTTGACATTTAGGTCAGCCTTAAAGCTGGCATGAGATATAGCAAATACCTGGGACTTAGAGGCAAGGGAAAACAAATTCTTTCTACAGTTAAATAACTAACCATGCAGCAACTGTTGACTTTAGAGTAACTTCACAGTTTCTTGGATTTATTGGAGAACAGATTGGTATTCTTTCATGAAAAAGCCAGCAAGAGTCCTCAGCTGTGTATCCAGCATCCTGCAAGTTAAGTCCTATTCACACATTTATCAAAGTATTAAAGCCTAAAAATTAAGCCCAGTTTATCAGTGTCAGTGTCCTATGGTACATACTGCAGTCATGAAATACAGTGATAAAGAAAAGAAGTGAAGAGGACACCACGGTACCTGAACCTCCTCTTTCAGTAGCTTTTTACATGTATATAAAAGAAATAGTGGGGCAATTAACAATAACTCCAATGTTTGTGTGCAAAACAAAAATGAGAAAAATTAGGTTGATCCTATTAATCTTTTTGGGACTATCACCTGTTCACTTGCAGATCTCTGAAAATGGTTTGAAGTCTGTTTCAAATTACAGCCCACGGAAATTCAGCTGTAACAAAAACAAGGCAAACAATGTGTCCGAAATAAAACAGAGAGGAGTCTCAGCTGGTGCTGCTGTGAACTCCTGTAGCTGCATTGACCTCAGCTTATCACTGACTGTTTGTACCAGCTGGGACATTGAAATCCCTTTGCAGTGCTCAGGGATCATTTTGAATGAAAATGGAGAATAAATTTGCGGGTCACGGGTGATAGTCTCTTTTTTTTTCCTGTTTTAGAATATAGACGGTTTTAATATTTGAAAAATAGCTTTTTTTGATGCTCATCTTTGTTTCCATACCTTTCCAAAAGAAGCTCCTTCTGGTGTCTAGAGTTCTTCTTTATCTTCTTTATCCGTGATATGAGGAAAACCAAATGTACCCCCTCCCTCCCTCCAGCTAACAAAGCCTTAATTTCTAAAGCTGTTGTTGCAGAACTTAGCCAAAATGAAAATTTGAAAGTCATGACAGCCCTAAATACAATAGACTTATCTGGCAGAGGTTTCAGGGGATTATTTAAAAGCTTGAAGGAAAACTGTAGGTCTGTAAAAGAGATCTTTTCATAGACAAGTGAAAGATTATATTTGAAATAAGAGATGGCTTTTCAGAAGTGGAAAGCAATTATAAATGCGAGATGCAAACAAATGCTTATTTTAAGGGTTGACATGAAACTACTAATCTGTTTAAAAACCTTTCCCTGTTCTTCTTTATTACTATTATTTTATAAATCTGCTTGTGTTTTTGAAGGTACCAGGTCATCAGCACACCAACGGACTTCTTCATGGTCATGGAATACGTGTCTGGTGGTGAATTATTTGATTACATCTGTAAGCATGGACGTGTAAGTGCCAGTACCGTGTCAGCCCAAACACTTGCGTGGGAAGAGGACGGTGTTTAGAAGCAAAATGACTGCTAACAGGAATGTGGTTAAGGTTAAGGCCCAAAATAGAAGTTGCTTCACAGCAATCCCATCTGGAGTGTCTCGTACCCGGCTCGCACAAAAGTCGTGCGTGATTTTTTGCAGCGTTCTCTGATGTATTTTGATACACAAACCAAAATATCCAAGGTAACGTGTTGCTTAGTGCAAATATTTGGAAAACTAGCATATTTTTATAATTTTTAGCTATGGGTTGCCTGTCAAAACCCCCGCGGTTCAGCAGCAGATTTACGTAATTGGAGGGAAAGACCACTCAGTGTGGTCACCATCCCAGTCACTTACCTCCCTCAGACTCCCCTTTGGCTCCACATCAGGTTTTTTGAAGACTTTTTACGGATGTGGCTTATCTGAACAATACTTTTTAATGCCAGTAATCCTGCTGGGTATAAATCAGCTGAGGCATAGGTTGAGCCTGTGAAATGTGATATTATGGTTACAAAGAAGTGGGCAGTGTCTGTGCCATGGACATCCTTGTAGGCAGGGAGCAGTCGCAGGGCAGGGAGATAAAAATGGGCTGAAGTGGACATCCAGAAGGCTTCAGGTGAAAGATGAGCGCATCATACATTTCCTCTCTACTACAAAGCTCAATACATTTACAATAAATTGGTTTAGATTAGTGCACTGGTCGATGGAGCTGACTCCTTTACTTTTCTACATCCAGTCCTGATGCCCAGCACATTTTACCCATCTGGATCTTTTCAGTGACTAATTTGGATCCTTTCTGAACCTTTGCATTCAGAAACTAAATTTTTCGTGAAGAGAGTCTTTAAGAAGTCACCAGTAAAAATAGTCACCTCATTATTTTAAACATAATTTCTCTAATATAGCTCATACAGTTTTATAACTAATACAGTTGTATAAAATCACCACAATATTCCACCTTTAGCTCTTTTTCCCAAAGCCATCTGTCCATGAGGAATTGCTCCCTGCAGCATCTTCTGGTGTTTTGTCCATCCTCGATCTGCATGTGCTTGTGTATATCAGAACTGGTCCTGCTGGGACCGTTGCCTCATAGGTGCCACCAGTAACTTCTTCTTGGTAACTCAGCTAAATTTAGTTTTCTGATTTCATCTCTGGGCTGTATCATTTGCAAACACTAGCGCATTATAAAATGCAAGGGGGGAAATCTGCTTTATTTGCTGCTTCTGGTCACAAGCACGCTGTGATTTTCTCTCTGCACCCTGGAACATTTTGGCTCGTTGCTAAATCAAACCTTCCTTTGCCAGCTCCACGCGCAGACCAACCTTCAGGACTATTTCCCCTTGCGTCCGTAGGTTGAAGAGACAGAAGCTCGACGCCTTTTCCAGCAGATTCTGTCTGCGGTAGATTACTGCCACCGACACATGGTTGTCCACCGAGACCTGAAACCAGAGAACGTCCTGCTGGACGCGCACATGAATGCAAAGATAGCTGATTTCGGTATGTGACCCCAACAGCATTCCAGAAACGCAGCCAGCTTTGAGGCACTTGCTGGAGCGTGTCCGTGTAGCACGCCTTACAAAACCCAGAGCCTGTTTTCCTAACCACTGCCAGTTGCTTTACCTGAAAAGCCCACAGTTATAAACACCAGCCTTTTTGCAAAAGCAGGGATTACTTATTGTAGGCTGCCTCTGTACTGGCGTTCAGAATGGGGCGGCAAAGTGATTTGCAAATCTTTGCTATGTTTTAGTATAATCACCTAATGTAAGGGTTTAGCTAATTTATGATTGAGAGGGACTCAGGGCAGTTAATTCCAGGGTGAGCTGGCCACGTGTGTTTATTTTTATGTGTGTGCTCCGTACGTTCGGCCATGTGCTCTTGGCCTCACTACGTTTGACAAATAAGCAGTAGCAGGAGTCTTTAAGTGGCATTACTGATGGAAATCCATTGAAACAGCTGAGCTACCAGCTTGGTCCCGGTGAGTCCTTTCTAGCAGTGATAAATCCTTTTGAAGACTTACTAATTTCACAAGCCTACACAAGTCCTGTAAGTGCGTGCTCTGGGATGAATTATGTCTTTTCTCCTGTGCTCTGTGCGGTGGGATTTGCAACTTAGAGAAGCAAAATTAGCCTGGAGTGAATATTCCTCAGTTGGATGTGAAAATAATAACAACAACAATAATAATAATTTTCATATCAGCTCAAAGTATTCTATCTAAATTATGTCAACAGTTCACCTCTAAATTTCCTTCTTTCCATTTGCTATACCTCTGCTCCTCTGTGTGACACAGGAGTTCTCTGTGGCTCGACCTTCCCATCAAACATCAATACGTAGTAAACATCTTGTTTTTAGGGTTGTCCAACATGATGTCAGATGGTGAATTTCTCCGCACCAGCTGTGGTTCCCCAAATTACGCAGCCCCTGAAGTCATCTCTGGAAGGTAGGACATTTCACTTCTAATCAAAGACTATGTGAGCACATGGTCTTTAAATTTGTTCTTGGGATTGGAAACAGCTTTGCACATCTAGTAAAAGCAGCTGAATCCTTCCAGCCTGTGTTATGTTCAGGCAAAAAACTGAACATTTTCTTGGTTCAGTAGCTGTAACAGCAAGCCGTGTTTTGTTAAAGGTGTTCACTTTGGAGGAATTATTAATAGCAGATGTTGACTGTTTATATTGCTAATTAAAGAGAGTGAAAATTACTCATTGGATGCAAATACTGAGATTTCAGATGGAAAGGCTTTTCCAGGCCACCCCCTTCTCCCCTGGCCACATATAATATAAAATAAAAGGTTAATGAGGAAAATCCTTCTCTAATAGAAGAATCAGGAAGGTCTTTAATCCGTTCTCTACACTGTTGAATGCTTGTATTGAAAATACTTGTCTTTGATTCCTTAAGCTAGGGGTTTTGTTCATGATAGGAGATTCAACCATCATAACTTAGTTCTGAATTGATAAATTGAATTGACAAACCTCCAGTATGGTCACATCTCCTTAGCGTGCAACATCTGTACAACACATGGCATGTTGAACACACTCTGCAAGGTTAAATTGGATTTTACAATGGTGATACAGGAGCGTTGCCACCTATATTTTACTGTCAGGAACCTAAAATTACATAGAATGTATTTATTTCCCTAACTCTCTATAGTAGCATAGCAAGGATTGCAAATACAGATTTTCAAATTTTCAGTCTTCTGTATGGTTCTTCAAACTGCCCATCACGTGATCTTTGGTATCCCTTATATTTTAATTGCCCTCTGCCTGAGCGCTAGTTTTCATAATACAGCATATTTTTTTGTCTGTAACTGTAGATTTAAAATCCAGCATTTTGTTCAAAGTGTGTTTGCTGTGATTATGATTATTTTATCCCTGTTTACACCAGTGCAAATGTTGGCAGAGTATCCTAGGAATCAGACCAGCATCCAAAAACCCTGTTGTGACCACAGGTCTATGTGTAAAGCAAGCAAGTCCTTTTTGTCAACAGGGGGACAAAGCCAGAAACTCTACTGTGATTCCAAAAGAATATTAAATATTATTTCCATGCCCTTTTCTAGTGAAGGCCAGACATTTTTTTCCATTCTTATAGGAGACAAGGCACATGGCAGATTAACAAGTGATAGAACAAGAGGAAATGGCCTTAAGCTGTACCAGAGGAGGTTTAGATTAGACGTTATGGAAAATTTCTTCACCATAAGGGTTGTCAAGGCCTGGAACAGGCTGCCCAGGGAAATAGGGGAGTCACCATCCTTGGAGGTAATTTAAAAGCCATGTAGATGTGGTCCTGAAGGACATGGTTTAGTAGTGGGCTTGGCAGTTCTGGGTTAACAGTTGGACTCAATGTTCTTAAAGGTCTCTTTCAACCTAGGTGATTCCATGATTCTGTGATTTGGTCCCTATGTGCAGAGCCTGATTGTTCCAAGGCTACAGGCATACAGCTTATTAACAACAACAGTAAGCAAGAAAACCAAAACCAAGCCTACATGTTGCACTTGTTCACCAGCTACTGCTGCAGCCCTCCCGCGTCAGTACCACTTACAGTATCAGTGATGCTTGAGTTTTATACCCCTGATTGACACTCCAAGATGTCTTCTTCTCAAAGCTATAGCAGCATATGAGAGCTGCATGTGTTGGGAAGAGCCATGATCTGCTGTTCCTGCAGCAGGATGGGCACACCAGCCTTGCTGGTGGGTGTGCAGGGCAGGGCTGAGCTGGTTCCCAGCTCCTGCTGCCTTTGCTGGGTAGAGCACAAAAGCCAGAGTGTGACAGCTCAGGTTTCAGAGCCACAAAAGTGTATCTCATTTGGGCTTAATCCAATCAACTGTTCAGGCAGAAGAATCAGGCTTCCCATCTGTTGGAATCAGGCATGGAGGCCAGACCAAGAGAGCATCTAGCTAAGCATCTAAATTTCCAAAATTACTTTTCTGCTGTTGCTGGCCTCAGCAGGGACACCCTGGACAAGCAGAGCTGATGTTTTGGTAGTGTTCAGAGAATGGCCACAGTATGACCAGCGTTTTTTCTACACTGGTGTGTCTGTGGCGATGCTCTTCAGGAGGAACAAGTGCAGGATGCTGATGTTTTCTGAAGAGACCTCTGTCTTTCCATTTCAACCTCTGTGTTTTGGTAGGGTTTTATAGCCCAAGGGTGTGCACTGCCTCCCAAAATCTCTGAGAAAGCATCCGTTGTAGCAAAAACAAATTGAGCCAACAGGCAGTAACAAAACCCGTACATTTGGGGTGTCCCAACTTGGTCATGCCAGGCAGCACGTTAGCAGCTTGTCAGAAGCGGGACCACTTGCATACCAGCACACAAACTTCAGCCAAAAATAAGCACTCAGATATGATATCTGCTTCTGTTTAATCTGCCTCACTGAATGAGCAGCAATTGCTGGATGAACCCTTGGGGCAAAGGAGAAAACAGACTGGCAGAGCTCTTGGAAATGTGGGATTTGCCTCTTTGGAAGGTGTGGCAGAGGTAGGATATATACAGCTGTCCAGAGGAGCGTGGGCAGCCAGCACCAGCTCTGCCATGTCATTTCCCCTTGCCCCCAAGTGGTTTTGGCTTAGGCAGGTTTGGTTCAGGGCATCTGCATGAGCAGCTCTGGGTTGGGCTGCAGCTCTGGCCCCAGTGGAGCTGGCAGTGGGTCCCCAGTTCACCCAGTGGGACCTGCACCCTAAGGGGAGAGGAGGATGGGGGGGGTGACACCTTTCTCCTGCCCTTACCTTCACACAGGCTGTACGCTGGCCCGGAGGTGGACATCTGGAGCTGCGGCGTTATCCTCTATGCCCTTCTCTGCGGCACTTTGCCTTTTGATGACGAGCACGTCCCCACCCTCTTCAAGAAGATCCGGGGAGGTGTGTTTTACATCCCTGAATACCTCAACCGCTCCGTTGCCACTCTCCTCATGCACATGCTGCAGGTTGACCCCCTCAAGCGAGCAACCATCAAGGACATCAGGTCAGCCCAGGTGGGATGGGGTGGGCTGGCTGTTTGAGGGGCTCCAGCATACTAGTGGCAAAGGATGGTGACTGCCCTGCGGGGTCACCTTCTGGCAGGTGGACAGGGTGGTTTATGGGAGTAGTCCACTCATCCAGCTTGTTTTTGTCCCATGTGGTTCAAGGAGCGCTCCTGCATCCTTCTGTGCTGATGGAGAGGTGGGTGCTGCTGGCTGGCAGTGGGTGATGATTTCATACATATTTTACATATATATGTAAAATGCTATTTTATTGCATTATAAAATAGCCTCAAAAATCTTAGAAGTGCTTAGCAAAACCAGCTATATCATTGTTGTGCTGGTTCAGCCATCATCATTTTATGCTGCCATCAATTGCCTGGTCACACAGGCCAATGCTGAACTCAGCAACATCACCTCAGAAGTCTTCTTTCAAACAGTCCTGCCACAGGTTCCTGTGGGCCCAGCTCCTCCACTGCCCACTGTGGTGCCAGCATCATCTGCTGAACACATCAGAGATGGCTCCCTCAGTGGCCCTTCACATGGAAGGACACCACTGAGAGCTCAGCAAGATGCAACCAGCCCCCACAGAAGCCACACCCAACAGGAAGTTCTTCTAATGGCTCCTGGTTAATATAGCCCTGGCCTCACCCACCACCCCAACCATGACCACCTGGGTGAGGGCAGAGCCACAAAGACACAGGTGGGCCAGGTTCTGCCTCTGGAACATGAAGCCAATAGAAAAAACAAAGCATTCTGATAGGCTGTGAGTCATTCACAGGTCACCTCCAACTTGGGGCCTACAACTCAGGCCCCAGCACTTCAATCATGCAATAATTCTAAGAACTTAATATCCTCCAGCTGTTTTTCATTATTTTATTTCAAGACCACCTCTGTCTGGGTACCAGTTTAGAATAAGAAGGTGATCATTGTACTTAGTATCTCTCCAATAAAAAAGGAGGAGAAACGTAAGAATTACTGATTTAATTCATAAATATTGGCTGTAGTTTAAAATGTGAGAAAATGGTTAATCCTCAAATGCAGCATAGTTTTCTTTTCTAGCCAACGAGCGCAGTGCTCATGAACCTTTTCTCTGCATGCATCACAGCGGAAATTCAAGGTAAAGGGAATAACTGGGCTCTTAAGCAGATATTTGTGCCTTCAGAGATCATTAAAAGTTCCTGACTGGTAGTACGACTTCAAAATGAGGATAGGCTGAGGGCACTGGAATTGTTCAGCCTGGAAAAGAGAAGACTCCAGGGTGACCTTATAACTGCCTTCCAATACCTGAAGGGAACGTACAGGAAGGCTGGAGAGGGACTTTTCACAAGAGTTTCCAGCAACAGGACAAGGGGAAATGGTTTTAAATTGAAGGAGAGTGGGTTTAGACTAGATCTTAGGAAAAAGTTCTTCAGTACGAGGGTGGCGAGACTCTGGAATAGATTGCCCAGAGAGGCTGTGGACGCCCCCTCCCTGGAGGTGTTCAAGGCCAGGCTGGATGAGGCCTTGGGCAACCTGGTCTAGTTCAGAGGCGTCCCTGCCCATGGCAGGGAGGTTGGATTAGATGATCTCTAGGATCCCTTCTAACGTTAAGCCATTCTATGATGCTATAAAAATTCTCACAATCTGAGCCATTTTAGAAACATTTTGTAAAACTGAAGCTCAATGTGCATTTAATGAAATTTATAGTAATGATTACATCTGCTGAGCATGTAACATAAATGTTGCTAGGACTTTCAGGAGTTCTCAGTTTTTTAATGCATCTGCAAAGGGTGACCTTAATTTTACCCTTCAAGTAAAACCAAGTAAAAGTCCTTTTTTATTTCTTATTTCCTTAAGACTAGAGGATTTAATTACGTTAGAGCAGCAGCACATGTGGGAGATTATGGCTGATATGTAGAACCTACAGACAAGGCTCTCTGTGGCTTTCAGCCACTTTATTGTCAACTTCACTGTAAATCAGTGGGAATCAGAGACCTGGATAGCTTTGCTGTTCTGCATCTCTGTCAGATGCATAGTAATCAAAAGACACGAGCATCTCCTAAGTGCTGAGGTCCTACTTCAAAGCCAAGTGAGCAATCAGCCATGCCTGCAAAGTGTCATTGCTGTTGCAATACTGGGAGGATCATGGAGGGCTGGGTTGAGCTCCCCAGTCTGCTCCTGAGGATTAGTCTTAGCAAGACCAAGAGAGGGACTGGTGGCACAGAGCTCATGGCAACTTTTCTCTGCCTTTTCCCAGGGAACACGAGTGGTTTAAGGAGGAGCTGCCCAGTTACCTGTTCCCAGAGGACCCTTCTTATGATGCCACCGTCATTGATGACGACGCGGTTCGGGAAGTTTGTGAAAAGTTTGAATGCACAGAGTCAGAGGTGATGAACAGCCTGTACAGTGGTGACCCTCAGGACCAGCTGGCGGTGGCTTACCACCTTGTCATCGACAACCGGAGGATCATGAACCAAGCCAGTGAGTTCTACCTCGCCTCCAGCCCCCCCACCGGCTCCTTCATGGATGACAGCGCCATGCACATCCCTCCTGGGGTGAAGCCACACCCTGAGCGGATGCCGCCATTGATAGCGGACAGCCCCAAAGCGCGATGTCCTTTGGATGCCCTCAACACCACAAAGCCAAAACCCCTGACTGTCAAAAAGGCCAAGTGGCACCTGGGAATCCGCAGCCAGAGCAAACCCTATGACATTATGGCTGAGGTGTACCGTGCTATGAAACAACTGGACTTCGAGTGGAAGGTAGGGAGAAGGTCCAGCAAAGGGCAACCAAGCTGGTGAGGGGTCTGGAGAGCATGTCTTATGAGGAGCAGCTGAGGGAACAGGGATTGTTTAGTCTAAAGAAGAGAAAGCTGAGGGGAGACCTTACTGCTCTCTACAACTACCTGAAAGGAGATTGTAGAGGGATGGGGGTTGGTCTCTTCTCCCAAGTTACTAGTGAGAGGATGAGAGGAAATGGTCTCAAGTTGTGCCGGGGAGGTTTAGGTTGGATGTGAGGAAAAATTTCTTTACTGAAAGAGTGATTAAGCAGTGGAACAGGCTGCCCAGGGAAGTGGTGGAGTCACCATCCCTGGAGGAACTCGAAAAAACATGTAGACATGGCACTTCAGAACATGGTCTAGTGGTCATGGTAGTATTGGGTTGACAGTTGGACTTGATGATCTTAGAGGTCTTTTCTGACTTTAATGATTCTATGAATGCAGGTGCTTTGTGGTGGTTTTCAAGGGTCTTTTTCTCATGAGCTGAATTGCTCAGGAGGTTAGTAAGTATGGTTTATAACGTCACCTGTCTGCAAATAAATTCCTCCACCTCGCGATCATCCCTGTTATTTCTCACTAGTACAAACACGCTGAATTAAGATGCTAGCTGTCGTTCAGTATCTGTGGTGTTTATTTATGACGTGATATAAGAATTTTCTTCCTGAATGCTCTAAGCCTCTTGATTGGAAAGATGATTCTGCCTTGTTTAGCTGCAGAGATAAGAGGAGCCAGTCACATTTCTAATTTTAGTGGCTAATTCCTTGCGAGGTCATTTTGAGTGCTCCTGAACAAAGAAACCCTAAGTTAGCTCTTCATATTTGCTGTGGAGCCTGGTTACCCATATCTCAGTTTAGTCACTGAGGTGAGCTCTCCCAACTCATGGCCTTTTGCAGCAGCCTTGTGTGAGCATCAAGAGCAAGGTAAGGAGAATATCAGCCCAGATCTTCATCATCAGAGGAGATACCATCCTCGCTCCAGGTCCCAAGGGTTGTACAGTGTGAACATCACTGTGCTGCCTCCTATATCCTCCTTATTTTTGATAATATGTATTTAAAGCCAGGTAGCATCCAGGAACCTGATTTCACTGCACCAGCCAGGAGACGGACTGTCTCCAGGCTGCCTGCACCAGCCAGGCATTTGCTAGCTGCATTGTTTTACAGAGAGTGAACAAACCTGATGTATTTCTGGTACAGCTTCACAAACCCAAGTCAGCCCAACGTCTTCCTGTAGGCAGTGGAGCTTATTTTGTACAAGGAGATTTCACCGTAGTCTTTCACCCCCTAAAAATAACTTCAGATATGACTCTTCATCAAAATAGCTTTCCCACCCATGCAATTGCTTCGTCAATACAGCACAGAGAAAAGATCTCACTGCAAGTGAGATGCAGCAGGTTGTGGGGTGGGAAGTGGCAAGAGAAATACACAGCCCAAGGCTGATTCACAAACACTGAATTTAACTGTGCTGATGGGAGAGGTTACTCTCTCCAGCAGCCCAGCCTGCCCTGGTTTCACAGGCACAGTCCATGGGTGGCCTTTTTGGCTCATATGGCCATTGCTGCTGGTGAGGGAGGAGCAAACATCAGTTTGGTGCCTGGCAGATGGGTCACGGCAGCTTCATCTGCTAGCAGCTGGTGAATCAGAGCCCTAAGAAGCATTTTAAAGATAGGAGGAAATAGGATTTGAAGCCATTTGCTTAATATTATAGGCATTGTTCTTTCTAGAAACTGTTTTCCTCAGAAGATGTCTTGCTAGTATTTAGAAAAGAAACACAGAAAGAAATGTTCTTCTTGCTACCTTGAATCTTACTCCTGAAAGCAAGTTTCTCGTTGCAGGTGGTGAACTCCTACCATCTCAGAGTGCGCCGCAAGAACCCTGTGACGGGCAATTACGTGAAGATGAGCCTGCAGCTCTACCAGGTTGACAACCGCAGCTATCTCTTGGACTTCAAAAGCATTGATGGTAAGCGGGAAACGGCACAACACAAGATGTAGAACACATAAAACGGCCCGTTTGGAAGTGTACCAGAATTTTTTTCAATCATTCTTTGCATTTTGATATGGTTATACGGCTGTGTCAAGTCGGCAGAAGCCCTTTTGTTCCATTTCTCTCCAAATGTTCTTTTCCAGACATTCATGGAAGATGCTAAAACTAAACTAAAGCCACTTTTTCTCTTTTTATATATTCAAGATGATGTGATGGAGCAGAGGTCTGGCTCATCCACGCCACAGCGCTCCTGCTCTGCTGCCGGCTTGCACCGACCGAGGCTGAGCATCGATGGTGCCGCAGCCACCGAGTGCCAGTCGCTGATGGGCTCTCTGAGTGGCTCCTTCGTTGGCAGCATCCCCTCGGTGACACCGCGCCTGGGGAGCCACACCATGGACTTCTTCGAGATGTGTGCCAGCCTCATCATGGCCCTGGCTCGCTGATGGGTGACACTGAGGCACCGGTCCCTCCACACACGGTATTGCACTGTGAGGATCTGGTCTGACTTGTCCATTCCTTGTTTCTTCTGCTTCGTTCCTCCTCCTCTGCCCTTCACCGCTCCACAGCCTGTGACACAGAGCCAGTTCCAGACCCAAAACAGACTCCCCTCTAACAAGGCACTGAGGAAATGAAGAATAACTTCATTTCACTCGTTATGCCGTGGTGAAATAAATCCAATACCCTTTTTCTTTTTCCCTAGTGAACTGAATGGGAAATGTTGGCATGGCTGTAAAGTAGCAAATGTATCACTGAGTTTTGGGAAACACCTCCCCCCTGGTTCATCTTGAGTTGATGGAGCCATGGCCAAGCTTTCTGCGATGCAGGTAGCGTGCAGTGAGGTTGATGTTGAGTCCCCTTTGCTGTGTGGAGCAAGGGCAGGATGGGCTGAACCAGGTAGGAGGGGGTCAACCAGGAGCTAACTGAAGTGGTGTGGAGGGGTAATGAAGTAGCCCTGTGGCGTTCACACCTGGGTGCTGGTGGGACTGCCAGCCTCTGACAATGCTTTCCTTCTAAAACTAGCAGCTGCTGAGGTGCTTCTGCTGTAGTGCAATATGCCATCCCCCCCCTCTGTTTTTTTTTCCCTCTGCTGAAGATGGAGAGGGAGGTGGGATGTGCAAGGGTCCTGTCACAAATGTGCCACAGGAAAGCCTCCATGTGTCATGTCTTTGCAGAGGAGTGGCTCATAAGATGCTCTATTTCCTCCTCCCGAGAGCCCCAGATGGCACTGACCTGCTCACCACATCCAAAGGTGAAGGCTGCTTGCTTTTTTTCGTCTCCTCCAATCCGCTGACCCTCCCCTGCAGCACCACCAGCGCCGGGGGCCGAATCTCAAGCAGGATTCAGAAGAGCTGCCTGAGGAGGATGCCCATGAGACACCCCAAAACCTGTTGCTTTGCCCACCCTTCACATAAGGGTGGGGATCCTCACTGCTGGGCAACAGCCAGCAGCATTACGCAGCTCTGAAGCACTTACCTCTCACAGTTCCTGTAGGAAGCCTTTGCCTGTTGTCACCACCCTGAAACCGCTGCCAAATCTGCCTTCCCTGCCTTTCCCGGCTGCAGCTCCGCGCTGCCGGAGACTCGCTTTTCCTGCCGAAGGGCTCTCCCGTCCCGCCGCTGCTCACCAGACTGTGACCTTCACCACTCCACTGATAAGGCAGGGATGTCTGAATTTGGAGTTTTACTCTTTCTTTGCTACTGGCTATCTGAAGAATAATAGGATTTTATTTTTTAAGAAAACTACAGGGATTTTTAAGGTTAAATTCTTGTTATTCAAGGGTAAACTCTAACGCACGTGTGATTTCTTTGTTTAGAAGAATTCTTTTTTATTGCATAGGCTTAATCTAATGAGCAGTGTTGGCATCTGTTTGGCTTTGCTGTGGTATTTAATTCCATTTACTTACTTGCAACGGAACGTAGT
The DNA here is from genome assembly GCA_013400335.1 of Eurystomus gularis. NCBI lineage: Eukaryota > Metazoa > Chordata > Aves > Coraciiformes > Coraciidae > Eurystomus > Eurystomus gularis. Next base: position 635,638 of record VZZY01011126.1, on the reverse strand, counting down.
AGTCTAGTCAGTCAAGGAACAAACTCTTTATGAAAACTTTGCCAAAAGAATCCTGGGTGAGTTTTCTTTTTATTTTTTTATTTTTTCTCTGTTTTGTTTTAAGAAACAAAGCAAAGGAGAACTTTTGTTGGTCCCAGGTATGTGGTCATTCAACTTTAAAAAAAAATTTAATCTACCTTTTTGATAGCTTTTTATGACCCATCAAGGTTTTTTGCTAGATTTTTTTGTACAGTTGCACTTTAATTTATACTTTCTGCAAGTTTCTATGAGAAGCAGGGAGGAGAACGACACATTAAGCCTTTTGTACTAATCATTTTAGGTAATGAAGACAAATACGGGATATTTTTGCCATCTACTGGTAGTTAAATGGACAGCTTGAAGTCCCTTTTTTTAAAAAACACAAAATTGCCTTACTTTTGTTACAGATTACGCTTGGATTCTCACTAACGTGACTTTAAGAGCTCCAAATTTTCCAGAAGCCGCACAAAGTAGAAAAGCTTCCAAAAAAAAAAAAGTCAGTTTTGCTGTGAAGTTCTTGTATGCTAAGTTCACCACAGCACTGGTTGGATTATAAACCTGGCAGCAGAACAATTTTGTTTTACAAATACTGGAAATATTTGTAGTACTCCTAGGTTTTGTAACGAGCTTTTCATTATATTATCATTATCACATAAATACTCCAGGGTGGAGGACGGCATTGGTGCTGTGCCTGGTGGCTGTTGGATGGTGCATGTCTCCAGTGCTGTGGTGTGAGCAGGTCATACCTGGTGAGGCTGGAGAATCCAGACTCCTGCACGCAAAAAAACCCCCACCCTAGAGCCAAAGCCGAGCAGCAACCATCTCTACTGGTAGTTAAATGGACAGTGCTGAGACGCAAGCAAATGCTGAGCAAACAGCCCTAAATGGGTTTGGGTGCTGATGACAAGCACCTTTAGATTCAAGCAGGAGAGGGTGGCCAAGTGGCTGTAGGGACAGACATTAATTTCCATCTAGGAAATAGTTACAGTGTCCATAACCCCGCCGTGAAATGTATTTGGAATGTAAAAGGCTGTTTAAATCATCACTTACAACTGAGCCTCTTGCCAAGTCGCTTGTCCTGGAAACACCCGTAGCCCAGTTGATAAGGGGCTGGTGCGTTAGGTACAATCTGTGGTTCAGAAACATGTAGATGTACAGATGTCTTGCCTTAAAATGACACTTGTCCTCTGGGATTTCCTACCCAGCAGAACTGATAGTATTAAACAGCGGCAAATGCCCTTGGGAGGAAATATTTGCTTCCTGGAGGCGGGTGGGATTTCTAGGTGGTAGAATAAACCCTTGTGGCACTTGGAATCTTCTCAGACCCACGCAAACATTAACTCCTATATGGATCTGCAAAACCAGTCCAGCCTGGAAGGCAGTAAGCGTGGCTGTTTTCCGTACAGAGCAGCACCGAGCGATGAAGCCACTTTCCTGCTCAATGTCAGCAGAGGCAGCGGAGCAAGTAGGACTGATGGAAGAACCTCCACCATGAACGCATCGGATTAAACTGTCCATTACAGCCTTACCCACATCCACACTGCATTTTGAAAGATTTTTGAGAAGTTTCGCTTTTTTTTTTTTTAACCTTCAAATAGGCTGTTTTCTCGTTCCCAGCCGCAAAGAAGCTGCTGACCTCCGGTTGCATTTTCCAAAGGAAAAGTTTAACTTTTACACTGTTACACTGTGGTCAGACTTTTTATTTCTTTTTTTTTGAGTTATGCTGGTACATGCACAAGCAACAGGAAAAGCAGGGTAGACGTATTTGAACTACAGAAACTTGAATTACTCCAAGTGCAATTCTTCAAAAGCCACTGGACAACTGTGCTTTGCAAGCCACAAACTCGCCCAAACTTTGCTTCAGCCTGAGAGGGAGAGGGACAACGTGCAAAGGATAAAGAGTTCAGATAAGTGCCAGCATTCACCTCCAGCTCCTGGATAATTCAGAAATAGCTTGTACTCTACTAGTTGGTAAATATATATATGTATTACCTTATATATGCATATATATAAAAAAATGTAGGTAGCATCCCTGCCATTGGCACCTCAGTTTCATTTGCCCAGCTGGGTAGGTGTGTGCCCTGGGCGCCTGCCATTGCACACACTAATCCCAGCATGCGAGAGGACCTGGAGAAAGGGGGGGGTTGATATTTTTACACCCTCTTCTAGGTAAAGCCCATGAGTAGCTTAGCTGACCCCGTCGGACCCAGCACAGCCTCATCCAGGGAAGGGAGGAGAGGTGGCTTCGGGAGCTGTGAGCATCCTGCCCTCCCACCTTCCCCGCCCAAGTCCTGGTGCCGACAAGGTTTGGGTCTGTTTTATGTTCAGGAGTCAGAGCTGAGCAGGTGAAGGCAGTGGGAATTTTTTTTTCTCTTAACGGGTCAGAAATTCATCTTCAGCTTATGCGTCCAATTTAACATTTCATAAGGTGTGTAGAAGCACAGGGTTATATACGGGCAGTGTTGTAAAAAAATGAAGCAACTGGTTAGTATCTCTTGTATATACATTTTTTTGTCTGTGTGGTTATAACGCCGTTCATATTGGAATAGATGAAATTCGAACAAAATAACCATTCTGTCTACTCCTTTTCATTTTACTGCTCTTTATCACCAGTCATCATGTGTGCACCCATATAGAAGGAAGCGAGACCTATGCGCAGGACATGAAATCGTGCCTTCAACATACATTAGGACTGCTGGAAGTCGCAGCTTTATTTCAGGAGGTGCCCGGCTTACGCAGAATCCCACCGGTGAGACATGCAGGCCGTGTTTCTAAATACTTGAAGTACCATTTCTTGTGCAATTATTTGGCTTCACCCTTTGATTAGCTGAGAGGGATCGGGGAGGGGGAAGAAGAGTCGCACATCCATCCCTTTGGATGAGCCAAACAGATCTCTGCTCCAGGTCCTGCAGTATTTTACTGCTTTAGGATCTGGTTTTGTTTAGGTGTATGATGTAGGTACTAGAGTCACCTTTCTTTGGTATGGGCTTTCCATTTAGTGCTTTCCTTCGGCTTCCTTAGCCTTTCCCTTATATAGTCCTTTCCATCATTCATTAAAAAAAAAACCCAACAGCTTCCTGCAATTCTGAATTTCCACTCTGCCTCTTGGACATGGAGTTAACGATTCATTCAGCGGTACCTCACTCCCATGCCTGAGAGATGAACTGGTTTTCAGAGTTCCCACGTTACACCTATTGACCAAACACTGACTTTTGCTGAGAGCAAACCTGATATTACATGTATTCAATGCACATGCGTGCTTGTTTTGATCATCAGAGTTAGGAGAACTGGACAGTACATCAGAGCTCTAGCTGCAAAGCACGAGCACGCACACTTTTGGTGTTACAAGAAGTCTATTCTCAACAAAAGCCTTGAAATTCCTGCTGAAGCTGGCTTAATTTAAAAAAAAAAAAAAAAAAAAGTCAAAGTTTATTTGTAAGACTCATCTCTCTGTTTTTTTTTTCCAAGTTTTAAAGTAGTTTATTTATCCTCGTCTCACAAAGCTGTGAAATAGATACTGTAGACATGGTAATATTTATTCTTGTTGCTGAAAGCATGTTCATGCATTCTGTATCATGTTATATTCACGTGTTTTTGTACCTCAATGCATTTGTTTGTTTATTTTTCTTTTAGAGCGCAAAGCAAAACTGAATCCCAGGATAACTGTAGTGTCCGTGGCCCAGCATCTTTGGGCAGATAAACCTCAGCTCTGTGAGAGAGATGAACCAGACTAGTCCATTGCAGTTTTTTTTTGTTCATACTATAAGGAGTATTTATATTATATATTTATGATTTTGTTGTTGTTGTTGTTGTTACAATACTGAACTTTAAAAAGCTCTGAGTATAAGCATCCCTTCAAACATATCATTAACATGAAGCTCAGAAAAAAATAAATCCTGAGCTCTTTAAATTATCCATCTTGGTATTTTCTATTTTGTCAACTGATGGACTGGAGAAGGTTTTGTTTTCACATTTATTTCTTCAGTACTTTCTGGGGCTAGCTGTTGTGGAAGGGCACAGAGCCTAGGTTCAGTTTTGTCCTTTGTGCCAGTAACTGTGCATTAGATAATCACAACGAAGCCTTTTACCTTCCATTTATGGTGTGGAAAGTGTTTCTTGGTGTACTGCACTGCATGTGATAGCTGTCTCCATGGTTGACATTTGCACTTTAATAAACTCAGAGATGAAAAGAGACAGAAGCAACAAATCCTTAAAGTTTCCTTATTGCACAGTCCCTTTTTTGCAGGCTGGGGTTGGCTGGTTGGGTTTCCCTCTGGAGATGCTCCTGGCACATCCTGGCTGCAGGGTCGTGGATGTCCCCAGGGCTTCCAGGGGGGGTCAAAGGGGCAGGGAGGGGAATTCAAATACATACATGAATACCAGAAAGGACCTCCCCAACCCAGAATACATGCCATGAGCCAGGCCCAAAGGTTTTCTTCTCTATTAATGTGCGTCCAGCAGAGCTGATGGACCTCTGCTGACATATCTTGACTCCTTACACAAAAGCAGGGAGAGAAGGATTTTTGAAATATTGCACAAAAAAATAACCTTTCATTGCAGGAAACGTGTTTGAGGGTGAAACTGGGGGGCTTCATTCATATGTGCTTGTGATGAACTAGGATGTAAATCCAGTTAAAGCACAAAGCTGCAGTGAATGCTCCCGTTTCATCCCTCTTCACTCTCCTTTCTACACCATTTCTGTGCCACAGAATGGGCTTCTAAGAAATTTCAGTTCTCCTTCAGATTCAGCAAATTGCAACTTTTATCATGATGATCACCAACCACTTTGAGCAGAAACTTGGAGGAACAGGGTTTAAAATTCGTGAGAATTACTTCACGTTTTGGTGTGTTTTAGGTGTACTAGCAAGGCTATAAAAGAAAAAAAAGGAAGAATTTAATTTCCTGGCTACTATCTTGAGGTAAATATAGCCAACCTGTGGTTTAATTGAGGAAATCTAAGTTGCTATAAGTAAAGCCCTTCCATATTGTCTTGAGTCATCCCATCGCAAGCGCTTCCCTTTTGTACAGGCATTGGAATCTGGCCATGAAGAAGAGCTTTGAGTGCATTGCAAGGCGTCCTTGTGTTGTCAGCTGCCAGCACCAGTTTTTCACATCAAGTTGGGTCACAACCACGCAAGGACTGTGCATAATTGCACCAGGATTGGGGCTCAATCACGTATTATGAAAGATAGATGGGGAGATTTTTTTTTTTCTTAAACTTAATTTTAAAAAAAAGAAAAAAAATTGTTAAATAATTTCCTTAGGAGATAAAAAAGAACTAGCACATGTGGCTAAGATTTGCCTGTAGTGCTTACAGAGCGTGATTAATCAAGTTCAGGAGTCGTGAGCTGGCAGTGGATGGGAAGGAGGATGAGGAAGGAGTTGAGGAAGGGTGTGTTCTCTTCCCAGGCTCAATCCTAAATATTGCCATGGAAAAAAGCCCCCCAGGCAAATCATCTCCATGCCTTCCATGGGGACAATTCTCTGCAAAAGGCTGTAGGTGAAGGACATAAGGCATATCCCAGCCTGCTCTGCAGCCAAACACTTCAGCTCCCCAAACTCTCCATCTCTGCTGAAGAAGTCTAAATATTTGGGCTGGCAAGCCTGCAAAGCTGCGCATGCTTACAGGGGTTTGTTTTATTTATTTTTTTATTGCAAGGATGGATGCAGGCCAACGCACTTAATAGTAACCACATGGTAAAATAAATAAAAATGCCTGTATGGACTTAAAAGTAACTGTTAAATATTTGCTCTGTTTTTTTTCCTGATGTCTTCTATGCCAGCTTTGAAATGGCCGTGTGGCAAACAGTGCTTTTATTTTGCTGTGTTTTCTTAAGCCTGGAACATTTAATAATTTCTAATTAAACCATCTACATTTTTAGGATATTTATGAGCAAACTGATACAGGCTCTTAAAATGTGCCAGGGAGGGGCAGAAGCTGTACTCTACGGTCATATTTAAGGTTTTTTTTCTCTTCCAAAGCCGTGTAAAAACCCTACCCACGGTTTTCTGCTTCTGAAAAGGTATCCACTGGATACACTGAGGAGAAGCCATTAGCAATTTATATTTCTCTTCCTACATTTAGGAGCATTTTTCTTAAAATAAGCAATCATCCTCTGGGCCCACAGCAGAGAATAGTCCGAACACAGGGGCAACTGTTGGGTAACTGCGAGTTGGTGGGAGCCAGAAGTCAGGCTTTACATATCTGGGATGCCTAAGTTAGCTTACAAAAACAAAGTACATTTTGACTGAATGCTTTATTTACTCTTTTAAAATGTTTTTTGGAAAGAAATGAGTCAAGTTTTCCGCGATTTCATATATTTAACCCAGCAAGAGTTACTTCTCTGTCCCTTTACTTGTCCCAATACTTCTGTCAAGCCCCAAAACAGTTCAGATTCATGTGGCTTGCCTTTTAAAGACCAGATCTTTTGGGGAGCCTTCAATTCTAGCACGTCAAAGAGACAGTAATGAGATGGAAATAGAGCAACTAGACTGTTACGTTCTGCACAACATTTTTCATGCAAACACAGAAATGTTACGGCTGTTTCAGAGCTGACCAACAAGGTACTCCAAAAAGTGAGAAATACTGAAAATTAAGTGATGTTGGGATAATCAGGGAAGACATACTCTAAATAGGAGGCAAAGAAAGCAAACTCTCTTAGCCTTTAAACACTGTTAGGTGTAAAATATAAAACTTTATTTACATTTGCATCATCGCTCCACAGTTGACCAACGTGGGCTCTCACAGATGCTGGAAGCACAAAATAGACCTTCAGGGATGCTCGAGGGGAGAGCAGCTCTCAGGGCAGTTAGAACTGTCTGGATCAGAAAAGAAAGTTTCACAGCCATGGGCACCTGGGCAATAGGAGGTTCGTTTGCATCAATTATGCATGAGCATGCAAGGAAATGATATTGCAGCAGGGAATTGAAGGGTGTGTTTTGGCAAGGCGACACACCATGGCCCATGTTTGCAGCAGATGTGAATTAATACAGCATATCTGAAGGCAAATCAAGAATCTCCAATTTATACAAGTCATGACTAGATGGGGCTTTTTTTAGCTGCAGTTGGACTGGAAACCTGTATAACAACAGAATAGCAGACTAAAACTGGAAATACTTATTTAATACTGGCTGTTTACATTAACCTTCCCCCTGCCTTCAGAAGTTTTAAGCACATTTCTCCAGATCTCAGATGTCTATACACAGGAAGAAGAAAATATGCATCATAATAAATAAAATCTGAGTTTACCTGAAGTTCAAATGCTCCACTAGAACATACCCATCTAAGAAAAGGGGAAAAAAGAAGAAGAAGAAAAAAAAAGCAAGTTAATAAACTCCTGAGCAAATAAAGGCACAGTGGTTACGCACAAAGAACCTACTGTTGCTTGCTCCTTAAAAGTGGATTGCGGAGTGGCCGCTGGTGCCAGAGGCTTTCTGCAAACTTACATCTGCCTTCTGAATTGCGGCAAATCACTGCGTTGCCCTCTGTGACATCGATAACATCCAGCTGTTCTCCAGCTGTGACCGGGAGATCAACTCTCCTCTTACTGGGGACCGAGCACTCGGCAGTGGCTGTGTTGATGACATTGATCTCCTTATCATACTGCAGAAACGAAATAAAACCACAAGTTATTCTACACACATGTGCAATGTCTTTAAGGGCAGTGGAGAGGGATGGAGAGAAGAGATCTCAGGATGGGTCGTGAGGCTTTGTTTGGGGCTGAAGAGGCGCGGGGGGGGAACGCCAGCAACCTTCCTGATGAAGATCCTAGATTAAGGGACAAGGCAGCAGGTCAGTGGGACATCTGTCCCAGCATAGCTGAGGACCAACAATTTTCTACTGTGCATCTTTTAAGCATGACACGTTAAGACGCTTTCCTTCTGACAGTTAGTTCTCTGAAGAGACACATACCATAAATGTTTCTCTAAAAAACTTCTCTTTTTCGATCTTGCTTTTTTCTGCATTGCTCTTCTTCACTTTGAAGATACTTCTGCATCAAGAGAGAGACACACACACACACATTTCTGAGCTCCATTTAAATAAGCCCTGGCACATTGGGAAATGCAACCCAGGGCTTAACTCCAGCCTCGTCTGCAATAACCTCTTGGAAGAGCAAAGCACACCATTCACATGCTATTTTTCATAAAACAATGAATATACAACTTGAATCTATTGGTGAGCATAAACTGAGCCATGTTGTATTCCATTTGGAGTAACTGTCTTCTCTGTAAGTAGCGTGGGAACAAACAAACTCTTTATCAAGTGTTTCAAATCAGTTGTGTTTTCATAGAAGTCAACCATTCACTTCTCCCCCCAGCAGTTTGTCTTCTTCTGGTTTTGTTTATATTCAAACATCAAGGGTCCCCAGATAACTTTTCACCCCAAGTCATTTATGGAAGTGGGGCTTGAGACAACTCTCCAGATTTCTGTTGCTTTTTTTAGCACATGGAGGAGAGTGTCACCTAAGCAGACATCTGTATGGCACTGTAAAGTGAAAACTAAGTTCTAACTGGCTTAAGGGGAGCAATGGCCATTCATGCTGGGACATTCTCTGGGTATGGAAGTGCCCCTCTTTCTGGTTTGTAGATGAAATTCCAGCTATGGCATTCATTTTAAATGACAAAAAACCCCCACTTGCAAGAAATTATTCACCCTTGGCTAACTTCCATGTGCTTAAAATTAAGAGGAAGGGAAGCAAGCTGAAATGAGGGACTTTGAAGCTGTGAAGAGATTCCTCCTTGGCAGTCTCAGCCTGCAGGACCTGTGATCTCTAAGGAACAGGTGAACTCACCTTGGCTTCCTGATAGCCTATAAAATTATACACGTGACTTTGCAGAAAACAAGCGGCGTTAGAGCAACCCTGTGCAGGAGCTTTGAGGTGAGAGCCCAGAAGAGAGATCTCTCATCTGCATTTGTTTGAAGTCCCAGGTATTGGGTCACGACAAACCTCATTGCAATGCACGGTTTTCTGAACCAAAAGGGAAATGGAAACACCTACATCCATGCGAATTTTGGCAGTACTGGTAACAAAAAGTTTTATTTTTGTTTTTATGCACAAACAATACAGCAAGAGGCAATGTGATAAATCCGATTGGGAAAAGAAGACCCAAGAAATCAATACATTAAAATAAGGGCAAGGGGAACACAGAGGCAATTACCACTCTGGGTATCCCTGCTTGCGTACAGCTCAGATCCAAGAGTTTGTTTTGCCCTCAAGATATTTTCTGCAAAGCCTCCTGAAAGCTGGCTACAAAGGGGAAGGACCTTGGAGCAGCAGCCAACAAAAAACGTCTGCACAATCAGGAGCATCCTGCTCCTGAAAACGACTCAAGAGAGGTGCGTACAAAGTTAGACAACACAGGAAGACACAGAATGGAAATCAAGACCTTTCCACATCGTCGCTGCTTTTTCTTTGGTCCTTGTGCTCTTTTGCTATCAGAAATTTTGGCATCCAGGCTTTGGATTTGCCATCCTTCTCTCTGAGGGGAGGGGAAAGAACCACACAGAAATTCAAGTTTTTTCCAGCAGACCGTATCTCCTCCCCAAAGCCATGTAGCTACAAAGTCATGATTTTTCTCCCTGTCTCCCCCCACAACCACCTCTGAAACGCAAACATTTGCGGTGATTTAGACCAGCACGTGCTGCTGCCACAATCATCTGGCAGCAAGACATCGAGACATGCTGTTCCTATTAAAAGTAATTTTTCTGACAAGGAGCTTGCCAGGACGGGACTGATTATCGGGTCTGGGAGTTGGAGTTTTCCTTCCTTAGGAAAACTATCTGAATTTTCATGTGTTTCAGTGAGCAGCTCTCTCCTTTTCACATCTCTGGCACTAACTAGGTAACATTGAAGAAATATTTTGCGGGATGCTACTTGCCAAATTAAACACACATAGAGAGGGCACCTGGACTGTCTCCAGAGGACTCAGTCCCTACCAGCTCATGACCCTTGGTGATTTGCAGGCTCCCCAGGGCACAGGTTTGTGCCAGTAGGAACATCTCCACGGCCCAGGACCAGCCCCAGGAGAGGGCACCCTCCTCACCTTGGCTCTCTCTGCCCCACTTCGACATCATCGTATACCATGTCCTCATGGGAAACAGCCACTGTCAACCAAAACGCAGCAGAGACATTGATTAGGAGATACCATTCTGAGTCTGGTATTCAAAGCAAGGTGTTGCAGGGGAAAATTTAGGCTGTGGCTATTCATTCATTCATTCAACCCAAAGCAGTGAAGGCAATGCAGAAGTTCTTCCTTGGGACTATGAAAACCATCCAAACCCCAGCACAAGGCAAGATGCTTAGGTTTGTTAGTTGTATTTGTGACAGTTTTCTAGATGGGTTTGGCCATCCAGCTCCAGGGATGGAGCAGGAGGAGCAGCAAAGCCCCAGCTTTGAACTGTAGCCAGCCCAAGCTTTCCCTCCCAAGGACAGAGGCAACATTCACTCCAGCACCTTCTCAAGGCTTGATTATTGGGAACAATTGTTGCATCCACATCCATTTACACACAGCAAGAACTCGTCCCTGCAGCTGTCAGCAATAAGTAGTTTTACAGAGGTGCTGGAGAGGGTGTGGAGAATGGCAACAAAACTGGTGAGAGGTCTGGAGAATATGTCATAGGAGGAGCACCTGAGGGACCTTGGATTGTTTAGCTTAGAGAAGAGGAGGCTTCATTGCTCTCTACAGCTACCTAAAAGGAGGTTGTAGTGAGACTGGTGCTGATCTCTTCTCCCAAGTAACTAACGACAGGACAAGAAGTAATGGCCTCAAGTTATGCCTCAAGGGGAAGTTTAGATTGGATATCAAGAAGTTCTTTACTGAAAGAGTGATTAGCCATTGCAACATTCTGCCCAGGGAAGCAATAGAGTCACCATCCCCAGAGGTGTTCAGAAAATGGATAGATGTGGTGCTTCGAGACATGGTCTAAGGGTCTGGGAGATATTGGACAAAGGTTGGACTTGATGATCCTAGAGGTCTTTTCCAACCTAAATGATTCTATGATTCACAGAGAGCTGCCAGGGCACAGCCAGCTGTTAAACCCCACCACTAGCCTGGACACAGTGGCTCAGCATGGACTGCTTCACACGTCTTCCTAAATATATTCACATCATCAGAAAGAATGCTGACCTTCACAGAAAAATCATCTAAAAATGTGCAAAAAAAGCCCCCCCTTAAGTGAAGCACAATTCTCTATCAACTCTTCAAAGTTAATGCTGCCACGTTACATGATTTTTCAGAAAGGCAAAATGTGCAGTTGATTTTCCACTGTGCAATACATTGGCCCCTTCATATACACACACACAAATCCCCAAGAGTCAGATACACATGTATTGCTTACCTAAATTTGGTACCGAAATGGAAAACAATCTGTGGACAAAAAGAGGCTTTTAGAAACATCAGCATCACCCGAAAAGCCACAAGCACCAAAAATCTAGCAGCACTTGCTGCTGAAGCGGTGGAGGCAGGTCTAGGTGCACAGATTGCATGACATCAACGGCATTTGCCAGAATTACATCCCCTTGCTAAATAAGCATCTCCATCCCCTGGCAGCAACAAGAGCCATGTGTTCATCAAGGAGGTTATGAAAGGTCTACATTGCATCCAAAGAACAGTTCAAATTGGCAAAAGTTGGAGAGTTGATGGACAGTTGGTGACTAGTCAATAGTAATTCCCTCCTTGCAGTCTACCAGTATCATGGGTTGCCCAGGAATATCTGAGATGCTTGCGGGACCTTAAGGGTTCTTGGTGGCTCCTTCCCTTTAACGATATCCAGCATCAATGCTGGAAGAAGCCACTGACATGGCAGAGCACACAGAGTGAAAAGCTTAAAGTAAAACAGACCTTCCCCATACAAGAGCACTATAGGAATGACAGTATAGGAATATCTCTCCATCCTAACTTGCTACGCTATAGACTCAATAGTAAACTTCTTCAGCAGATGCTGTTGTCAGCTTGACTATAAAATGGTACTTGGAATAAAAAAAACCTCAACCTTTAAGAGACATCAGCAAGGCTTTGCCTAATCCTGGCCCCAGGTCTAGGCAGCAGATATCACCTTTCTACATTCCCTTGTGTACCTGCATCATGCTGCGGTCTCACAAAGGTACAAAAGGCAGCAGAAAGTATTTGAAAACTTGGACGCTGCTGTAGGACCAGCTCCTATAGGTTCTTGATACCACAGACCTTGGAGAAGCTGCACAGATGGACCATTTGTCACATCTGCCATAGCAGCTCCTGATGAGTTGATAGACATGGCACTTCAGGACATGGTTTAGTGGTCATGGTAGTGTTGGGTTGACAGCTGGACTTGATGATCTTAGAGGTCTTTTCCAACCTCATGATTCTATGATTCTAAGTACTTTTGGCAAGCTTTCTCAATAAAGCTACATTCTTTACTCCTAGACCTCCTGCTCTTAAACTATTGCAAATATGAATGCTCAGGTTTGGAGGAAGAAGCAGGGTTGTACAACCAACATTTTCTTACTTTAAGTTTTCCTTGAACCTGGTATTCTTCAGCTTCAACTTTTCTATCTTAAACAACTTTCCAAATCTCTTTTGTTTTCCTGTTCTGTCCAAAAGAGAAACAGATTTTAAATTAAAGAGGCATTGTGTGACAGTTGCAATACTCGTAGCTCCAGAGACCCTGAAGCAGTTAAAGGAATGTCAGCAGACCTTAGACCTCAGCTCAGCAGTAGGCTTTAAGCCTTAACAGCATCATGCGGATGAATGATGCATTCAATGGGACAGGCACCAACACAGCAAAAGGTCCAAGCTCAGATCCTTGCTTAGCTTTAAACTTTTCTGTGTTAATAGACGTTGTCCTCCTCTGACCCAACGACTAGAGCATGATCCAGGTTTATTTGGAGACAAAATTCCTGATGGAAAGGGGCAAAAATTCCCCAGAAGTATGCAGTGCACGTTAAAGGAAGGCATCAGGAGCATCTATCTGTGCCACCCTTCATCAGACATTTCTGCTGTGTGTGCTCTTGAGAAGGACATTCCACTATACACACTTCCCTCTGAAGTTTACAGGGCGGGGGGGAGGGTTGCAAAGCTACACAGATATTTTCTAATAAAGTATCTGTGAACAACCAAGATCCTCACATGGGGGACATTACCCATGCGCAAGTACTATTAAAAATACTTTATGTGTATCAGCACACCTAATCCTGCATGTGGGATCAATAGAGCGATTACATAAAGACTGGTTGGGGGATTAAGACACTGACCTCTGAACCTCGTTAATTTGGTCCCAACCCTAGCTTTGCCAGGAAATTCCCTTGCAAACCCAGCAAGACACACTGCTCCTCTGTGAATCAGCAACAGAGTTTAATTGCTGCTGCTGTTCAGCGCCCGTGTGCAAAGAGGTACAGAAGAGGCACTGGAGACGCTTCCCAGTGGGTGGGGGACATACATGGTCGGTCCAAGAGCCAGAGGTAGATGCCAGCACACTACCCACACTACTCAGCACAAGAAAGACATGGACCTATTGGAGCAGGTTCAGAGGAGGCCACAAACATGATCAGAGGGCTGGAACCCCTCTGCTGTGAGGCCAGGCTGAGAGAGTTGGGCTTGTTCAGCCTGGAGAAGAGAAGGCTCCAGGGAGACCTTCTTGTGGCCTTTCAGTACATAAAGGGGGCCTACAAGAAAAATGGGGACAAACTTTTTAGGAGGGCCTGTTGCAACAGGACAAGGGGTAGTGGTTTTAAACTAAACTAAAAACGGGTGGATTGACTACATATAAGTGATAAATCTTTTACACTGGGCACGGGTTTCCCAGAAAGGTGGTAGATGCCTCATCCCTGGAAACATTCAAGGTCAGGTTGGAAGGGGCTCTGAGCAACCTGCTCTAGTTGAAGATGTCCCTGCTCAGTGCAGGGAGTTGAACTAGATGACCTTTAAAGGTCCCTTCCAACCCAAAACAATCCTACCCTCTGGCTGGAGAAGCTCGTGCACATCCACCACACAACTCCCATGGATGATTTGCAGAGAAATGACACTTTCACCTTTAGGTAACTGCCCAGTAACCTCCAGAGTTTCAGATTTCCATACCTTTTTCCCTCTCTCTGACACACACCGACTCTACATGCATGCCTAAGCTAGACTTGAACCCAGATGCAAGCCCGTACGAGTCTCACATCCGTAAGGGAAAAGCAGATGTACGGCAACACCTTATTATTCCTCCCACACTGCCACCAGAAGAGAGCCACCAGATGCAGTCGAAGCCATTGTGTGCAGCATCCCCAGCTCTTGTGCCGTTCCCAAAGGCTGTCTCTATTTCTTACAAAGGGATGCAGGAAATCTTTTACTGCATGAGGGCAGAGAACCACACAAAGCTAGTAAGTAAAAACACGACTAACTTCACGCTTCACCTCTTAATCCTTTTGGGAAGCTCAGGCACTGTATAAACCCGAGGCTGCAAAACTCATTGCTTTTATAACACACCCTGTGGAAGCAAATATCTTGAGGAGCTATATAAAAAAGAGCAGGTTGCAAGTTAGTTACAGAATGTCAGCCTGGGCTCCTTTCAGCTTTCCAATCTTCTGTGATCTGACATGAGAGATTTTGTTCCTTTTTATGGGGACAATGTCCCCATTTGTTCCTCGAGCACTACCTCTTTTGGCACACGAAAAATAAAGTGCCATTTCTTAGCTACAGCTGAACAACGCTTTTGATCAAGAGAAAGTGAGCAAGACTGTCCTATGTGCTTTATGCAAGGAGAGGTCTGTAAAGGGGGTATTTCCAATAGATGGAGAGTGCTACTAGCGCTAATAGAAAGGCCTCACTGGTTAGGAAACTGTTTTTTCTCCCTAAGTATCAGCCAAAGGGGAAAGAGGGAGGAAGAGGGGGAAGAAACCCACCCAAACAACTTTTCTGCAATTGCATTAGGGAAAGGGAAGTTTCCAGCCAGTACCTGGCATGGGACATCAAGGTCAGTATTTCAAAATACAAGCTTAGAAATTGCAACTTACTCCGTTTTTGCTGGATTATCACCTACAACCTCAACATCTTCATATGTTTCTTCGTAGCTGTTTCCTGAAACGTAAAACCAAGGCATGCCATTATCACAAACCACATTCAGTAGTGATGAGGTGAGGTTTGTTGGACAAATTGCACCCAGGCCATTACATTTTACTCTTACAGAGTTTTCAAAGTCGCTCAAATGAATTCCATGCTAGACACATGTCTCGCTCCCCACTGGTTTTAATGGGAATGCAGAACAACCAGGCCAGAAGGAGACACTATAGAAAGTTAAACGAAGCTATTCACATCATCTTCTGGGGACCAGCCTGAATTAAAAGCAGCTCCCATTCAAGCTTCCCCACTTGCTGCACTTACTGCTGGCTGAAGTGAACGGACTTGAGGCATCTGACGCGTGGCTGCTAGAAGACAGAAGCGTTACATGGAGGTGTGCTGCAGCAAAGTTTTAAAAAGACATTTCATAGCCACAGCCATTGTGAATAGCACAGGTCCATACTCACAGCCTATCTTGCATTTTCTCAATGTCATCATATATATTCTCTGGTGCCTGCAGAGACTGCCAAGTGTTTGGGTTCAAGGCTGTTCTTTCTACCCCTGGCTTTGGAGCACCAGCAGACATGCAGCTCACTGGAAATGAGAAAGGACCTTTGCTTTAGAAGACTTTCTGAGGAACTTCTCAGGCCAAGAGCAGCTGCTGAGGGTAGCAGTTGATGCCACAACAAATAGCCTACTGGCATACTTCCCATTTCAAGAGTCCAGGAAAGTCCCTGCTCTGGGCCACTTCGAGAAAGAAAAGCAAAGGATTTTGAAATAGTTTAGTTTTTAAAACTGATTTAAAACACTTAATATTAAAATATCTAAAAGTTTTAAAATATTTTAGGTTTTAAAAAATTAAAACATCTATCAAGATTCTCAATTGTGACAGCTCTGGCCCAAATGCTCCTCACCAGAAAACATCTCAAGAGGCTACTCATGGATGGTCGCAGAATTGATTGAAGGGAGGGCTTAGCATGGTTGGTGGAGATGCTAAGACCCAAATAACAAGCCAGTCCATTGGGAATACACCTGTAAAACAACATCTTGGAAAGGAGACAAGGAGGGAGACTATCCCAGAGATGCATTCCACCAAGGGCTGGAATAGAGCAGGAGAGTTGCAGCTCATGAGGTTAGAAAAAGATTATTACTGGAGGACTTTGTTAAAGTGTCAATATTAAATCCTTAAAACTGACTTAAGAGAGTGGGAGTAATGTAGAAATGCAGCCACACAAATAAAAGCAGAGTGTGTTCCTAAATGAACATGAGTACATGCAGAAGGTCTCACCAGAAACAGGCACTACCACAATATGGTCTAGTTAATGACCAAAATTTCTGCAAAACATTCAGACCCCTAGGAAGAAGAAAAGGATGAGGGGAGAGTGGGGAGGTGGCAGGTGGGTACCAAACAGTTCTCTGAATCAGCCTCTCTGATAAAGCAATAGCAGGAGGCTCAGCACAAGTACTAAAAAAAAAAAAATCCCAACAGAAATTACCTCCAGCTGTTCAAAGGTCAAGCAAACCAGCAAGATTTCTTACAAAAACAGACACCAACCAAACCAGAAAGTTATTATGAAGTGATTTAAAATGAAGAAAAAAACAAAACAAAACTGAGGACCACACCAATAACAACAGCCACAGCCCATTTGCACTTTCTCCTTCACGCTCCTGGTCTGTCCACAGAGCCCAGCAGAGCTACTTTTCTCTCTATCACCTTTGAAATGCTGCCATATGACTCTAAGGCAGGAGTAAGCCTTTGCAGAGTAGAGCCCATCACACTTAGACCTGAAATTGGAACGTAGTGTTTACAGAGGACACGTGACTGGGTTTAACTGTGCAGCTAAGGTGCGTATCACCAGCTCTGGGTGCTATCTCAGAGCATCATGACAGAAGGAGCCCAAAGTCAGAAAAAGGCTCACTGGAACTACTAAGAAGATGGAGCAAGGAGCCATCATCCATCTTAATAAGGGATGGGGGAGACTCCAGGCTCTCATCCTGCTCATGTGTGTTTCTACCACAAGCCTCAGCCAAACCATTTTCTAAGACTCAATAAATTATGAGAACCAGAGAAGATGGATTTCAGCTTTCTCGGATAAGGGCAATCTGCTAGAAAAACAAACACCTCGGTTTGAGTTATGCAGATGGTTAACCAACTTAGGAAGCTATTTGCAAAGCCAAAATAAATGATTCAGACCAGAATACAAATGCGCATGCAACCTTTTGCCCTGGTTTAACTAAATTGGTTGAAGAGTTTCATCCAAATTTAACATTATTTCCCATATGGAAGAGACATTTGGGCAACAGATGGGACTGAGGATTGAGGAAACACTCAACAGCGCTATGAGATACTCACAGAGCTCCCCGTCTTTTGCCAGCCCTTGTGGTGTAGGATGCTTTGCAGTCTGGGTACTGGTCACATCCTGCTTCACTTGCAGCACCTTCATCCCATCTCCCCCACCTTCCTTGGCTTGGCTAGTGGTAGACACGTATTCATTTCCATCTGCCTGAGATCAGACATTTTGCTTGCTCAATACAGTCTTTAGAAACAGCTTTCTAATATAGGTTAATATAACTTACATATATACATCTATAGGAATATAAATTATCTTTCTGAGAACTGAAAATAGTTTCATGCGCTTTTAAGTCAGGGATTTCTGGTAGGCATAGGCACTGCTTGGCAGCACTACCTGCCTTTTAGGCAGCAGCAGTTGAGCAATGGGCAGACAAAAGAGAAGGCAGAAAAAACCCCAGGTGATTAAGGACTCAAATTTCAACTCTCTCCCAGAGAGAGGGAGGATAGGAGAAGAGACATCCTAGAATAACCATTAAAAGTAGTCTCAAGGATATGATACCTTGAAAATTTTCTTTGCTTCCTGTTTCTCTCCTTCAAGACTTGTTTTTTCCTCTTTTTCATCCTCTGTTATAGCACTTCCAGGACTGAAAATTTCAGAAATAAGAGCGATCTCAGAACAGAGACACTTTAGCAAAGTCATAGACAGACAGATTGCTTTACGACTGTGCCCAAATAAGCAGCTCATTTTTCCTTTGAAGGAGGTAGATGCCAAAAAGATTGTCAGTACTAGGGCAAATCCAAATCTGAAGGCCTCTGGTTCCATGGGGTAATAGTAATCACTCCCGGAAAAAAGGCAAATTAAGATGACTGTTTTCTAGTAGAAGGAACGGACAAGCTAGATCCATCCTTGGGCTGGATACTAGGAAAAATTTCTTCACTGGAAGGGTTGTCAAGCACTGGAACAGGCTGCCCAGGGAAGCGGTTGAATCACCATCCCTGGATGTGGTCAAAAGTTGTGTAGATGTATTGCTTACAGACAAGGTTTAGCGGTGGACTTGGTAGAGTAGGGTTATGGTCGGCCTTGATAATCTTAAAGTTGTCTTTTCCAGCCTAAATGATTCCACAATTTCCCAGTGGCTGTACCTGTCTCACAAGACTTGCCTCTCACCATACTATATTGCAATTTAGAGAAGATACAGCAACAGGAGGCAGAACATCGCATTGCAGTATTTCCCACTGAAGTGCCTCCCTTTTATCACATGATTCTTCAGTTCCCATCCAAAAAAAAGCAGTTTTCAGCCATTAGCAGTAATTAAATGCTGCAAAGAGTCTGAAATGTGGCATTTATAGGGTGAAATTCAGTGTGGACCTTGCCTTACCACACAGTTTTGGACCTAAATCTTGGAGAGTCTCATACCTCTCCCTTCTTATACTGACAGTTCAGGTTTCAGTAGGAAAAGACAATGCATTTTCTTGTATGCCAGAGAAGCATCCCCTCCAGATACACTTCACAGTGAAAACAATCTTAGAGACTGTGAGAGCTGACCCAGAAGAACATCATCATCTACATTGTCCTGGAATATATGAAATTTCTTCCTATTTGCTGAGTGTTACAATATTCTAACCCTAACCTGGGTTAGTTGTGGGGTGAGAAGATGCTTGAGAGAAAGGAAAGGAAATTACCTGGATTTAGCAGAAAGAAAAGTCTTCTGTTTCTGGAATAAAGAAGAGGAAAGCCTTCAGCCATGGTGCTTTTTTTTTTTTTTGCAGTCAAGCTTTTATACAAGGCCTCAACTGTCATTTAGTATTTAAAGAAATATTTCTTAAGAAAGCCCAGAAGCACTTTACATTTGGAATAGTCATCAGACCAGGATATTTCCGCTACTTTGCAGGACAGGGGATACACATATTGACAAATATATAGGGATAACGTAAGAGTGCAAGGGATCAGGCCAATGATGCTACTGGTTAAAACGAAAGCAATTACAGGTTGGAGACCTTACAGAAGAGGAGGAAGTTTTTTTAATTAACTAAAGATTTTCCAACCTACCATAAAAATAAGACTACAGCCAAGCCAGAGATCCTCTTTGCAAATCATGCGCAGATAAGCGCATTTGGAAACCTGTGTTATTTCCTGGACAACTTGATTGCTTTGCAAGTCGGGACCCGCAAGTGGAGTCTGACATTTTCCAAAAAGTAGTTTCCGCTCTTTTTAGCGGAGCCAGAACTGATACACCCAGTACATTACCATCTCCTGGCACAACGTGATGTGTTCCCTCCGCCCAGCTATGCATTGTGAGCTCGGCCATGCAGCCAAGCAGGTCTTCTCTAGGAAGACCTGTAGCAATCCCTGCCCCATGCTGTGCACTATCCTTCCTTCACTGCAGGGTATCTCCACTGCCAAGGTGACCTGCCACCCCCTTTGCAGCCAGGGTAAAATGAAAAGGGTCAAGTTTTAATTTGCAGCAGAAACATCTCTGCAGCCGGGGATGGGAACCCGCATGGTTGTGCTCACAATCGTTGCCCTCATTTATGAGCCAAAACTCAAAGCATACTCCATGACAAGGAACTTGGCTCAGTTTTGCTTTTATGCCTTCACAGAGGGATTACCAGCATCAGCTTGCCTTTGGCAGGAACTTCCAGAACTATTCAGCAGATTTTTCCTCCACGTATTCATGATCTTGATACCAGTGCTTGACACTTACTTGGTCTATCACCAATGTCCAGATGGCGTTACCGCTTCCTTACATGTTTGCAGCAGCAGCCAAGGGAACTGACTCTCCCCTAGTGTGTTTGGAAACCTCATTAAGACTTCACGAAGACCCATGTCCTCTCTGCAATTTCTTACTTATTTTTTGAGAGTCTTCACAGATGACACACATAAAGAAATACTTGGCAGATAAGAAATACAGATATTCAAAATTTCTAAGATAGGAAAGCACAGAATGTATGGTACAGTCAAGCCTGAAAGACCAAAGCTGGCTGTGATGAGACTCACCTTGTGTTCTTGAGGCTCTGCCTTGGGTACTAGAAAAGATATTAGTGAATACATTAGTGAATACATTACTTTTTAGTCCATGTTAAAGCCACTGCACTTTAAGTTGTAAACCTGACTTCAGCCCACATGCTGAGCATCCAGGCACACATTCTCCATTGCCCTGCTGGCCAGTGTCCTTCAATGTGCTATTTAGCATTGACTTACAGTCAGAGGACTGCAGCATTGAGCTTGACTGGCCACAGTTTCATAGCCCTAGGGGCAAATCCAAGAGTGCTGTGGCAGGTCCCCTCCAAGTAAATTGCTTCGCTCCTCTTCCAGTGGGAGAGAAAACAAATGCACAAGACAGAAAATAACCTCCCCTCCCAAAAGAGGCAACTTTGAAAAATGTAAAAGCAAAACAGTGGCAACTCTCATAGAGAAAGTTATACTGGGAAGAAGTAGTGATGGAGATGGAAAAGCTCTGTACTCTGTACCCTTCCGTTCCCAAGAAAGTGCTGAGTTTTGCCTCACTGTCTTCTTTTCTTTCTCTTTTACCCGGGTAGTGTCTCATGACTTTTCCCCACTGCAGTTTTTGCCACCAAAATGCTAACTTCTTCGTTTGTGCCCCAAAGTCCCCATACACTGCCAGTGCACAGAGGGACAGTGCAGAGAGTCAACTTTGGTCACGTGGACTAATGCGCAGCTGCTTTTCTCAACTTGAAGAAGTGATACTATTTCCTTTTTAAAAAAAATTATATCCCAGATAGCATGTAATTCACCTAGCAGTCTCGCTTTGCAAAGTACCTTCAATGACACACAAGGTTGTGGTGTCCCCAGACTGATTCAGGTACATTGGAGCTTCTTCATAATTATTCTGCTCTTCAAGTTGAGCACTAAAAGATGAGAGAAAAGAGAGAAAAGATTTTTTTTTTCCCTGGCTCTTTTAGAAGTATGAAAAAAGATAATTCATATTAAGGACAAGGAATTCAAGTGCTTTGATACTGAGCCTACAAGAAAGCAAACTGAAATCAGGAATTCTACAGAAGGAGACCTGTGCCAGACACAGGGCTCAGCTGAGTCTTCCCCCCCCCGCCCCCAACTCCACACCCCCACTGCTTCTCCTTTGGGAGAACAGGCTGTGTTTATAAGGCTCAAAGCATATCAGGAGACTCCGTACTGGGATTATGGTCTTCTGCCTACAGCGATCCCTCAAGTAGAAACAGAACAAAACATCCAAGGAAGTCAGAGTGCAGCATTTTTTGAAGCTACTGCAGCTACTTTAAAATTAATCACAACCCGGGTGCACTATTTGGCATGTTGTTTCTCACTTATGGGAACAGGGAGAGGAAAGCAGAGATATCAGAGGGTACGTTTAAAGGTCCCACTCCTGAGTTTATCAAGCCACACACCCCATGCCAACACAGTGAGTGGCACGAGGAGCCATGGGAAGAGGCAAGGCATGAGCTCAGCCCCAGCTCTATACCACCTCAGGTACTGGGTTTCCCAGTCCAGTCCCCATCCTCTCATTCTCCTTTTTCCTTTCCTCCTCTGGAAATTCATATTAGCATCATTTGTGATGCATTTTAACAGTAGTTAAATCATAGTAAGTAATGACACCTGCAGTCAAGCACAAGCCAGTGCTAATGCCGGAGGCTGTACTAGTCCCCTGCTTGAGCCAGAGGAGACCAGGAAAACCTCTGACCTTTCACTTCCCCAGTCCAGCCTCTGGATAAAATAACATCCTGGGAGCTTGGCTGGACACCAGACAGCCTTTTATATATACACCACAATGCTACACTGGACCTGAAATACAGCTGGGCTGATGGATCCCTGACTAGCATCAGTAGAGGCAGAGTGTTTATCCCCAAACAAGGAATTAGAGCTCAGGATTAATGGACCCAAGCAACTGCGTCAGGGTTTCTAAGAGACGAGACTTCATTACAGGTGAGGCTTTGAGGAGGGAAATTTCTGGCCCCAAAACCCCATGATTTTGGTTTTATCCTGGAGCTCATTTAATTCATTTCCCTAGTTATCACATGGTTAATATTCAACAAGTGACCTATTGTAAATGCCATATCACAAGTATTAGAGCAAGACAGCTAATCCTGCTGCAATGTATTACTAGGACAGCTTCCTTGTGATGCATGACAGCTTTGGAGCTGGCTGTTTTTTGATCAGCTCTCTTCTGACAAGTACAGGTTAAAAGTTAAACAAAACACCAGCCAACGCTAGCAGGAACACCTCATGATGGGGAAAGCACGGCTTGCTGTGTCGATAGCTGCAAGAGTTCGTGGTTTGGGTACAGAAAGTATTTTAAGAATTCATCTTTTTGCTTTGGTTCAGCCATTCTGTTTCCCATTTTCACAGCTGTATATTCATGCAGCTAAGACAAAACATGCATAGGAATATTTTTCTCCACTTCTGCTGTTCTTGTGGCACAGAACCAGGACCACCATGCAACCACTCATGGCAAGTTGGAGACATACCAGGAAAAAGTCAGGATCCCGTTGCATGCAAAACCAATTATGCCTGGAAGATTTTTGAGCTGTTTCAGACACTCGTGGTATCAGAAGCTGAATTGATCAGCTCATGTTCTCCAGTGAGCTTGGACTACTACTTAATAAAAAGAAAAATCTCCTTTCAGCATCTGGAGATAGCTGAAGTCCTGAGGATGTGGTGGGAGGACAGTGGCTCCTGTACCCCGGCTGTGCTGGCTGCACAAACATATGGGAGGGCAAGCTCATCTGCTGCTGGCCAAAAAAACCCCAACACCTGCTGATTGCACCAGGGCTTTGTTTCAGCAACAGTTCCCAAAAGCATCTCTTCTCTAACAACACCAAGCTTGAGTACACGGGAAACAGGAAGCAGAAGAAAAACACATGGGTGCTGAGTGATCTTTGCAACCGAAGCACTGGCAGTGTTTTCCTTCCAACCAGCTACAACAGACCTAATGATGCACGTGCAGGTTCTCCATGATGCTCAGAGAGCCCCAAGGAGAACATAGGGATGGAGCTTTCTACTTTAGGAGAAGGTCATCCCAGCCAGCTTTGAGCTTCCCACATAGGCTCACACAATTCCTGGAGCAAGCTGCTGCCTCTGGGAGCAGGAGGCTCCCTCCAGACTGCATGAAGATGCTTCAGCGTCACGGGATGGGGGTAGTCCCATCACCTAGAAGCCACCCGTTACCTCGCCACACGCTCACCTTTCAGGGGTCAAGTAATCCTCTTCATCAGCAGCTGCACACAAACACACAAGGGATTAGCGCTTGAAGGCTCTCCTACAGAACATGGGCTGCAGCTCCAGGGAGGTGTGATGGGGACGGCCCTTTCTCAAGGCAGCACACCGCACGCAAAGACAGGCGTGAAATAAGATTGCCAGCAGAAACTGGGGAATGCAGCTATGTTAATATGTCATTATTTCGTGTTTCCAGGCAACAATCTCAGGCTTTCTAGAGATCAATAATTGAGCAATACTGAGAGGGCATGGAGACAGTGACATATAATGGTAACTCGTTTCCTCCATCAAATTAATATATTTTGAAAAGGCAAGTAGTTTAGAAAAGAATTTCAGTGAAATCTTCTCTCTTTCCACCTTATTCTTATCGAGGCCAAGGCAGACCATTAAGCGCTGGCACAGTAAAGCCAAAGAGAGTTTAGCAGAACCCCTCCTAGAAAAGCAGCTTGCTTTGAATTCAGCAAAAGTTGTCCTGCAAGGTCTGGCAATAATTAAGTCTGTATCTATAAAGAAACACTATTTAGCAGCTTAATAAGTGGTCCAGAATTTTCTATTATGCAACATCAGTAGGATTTTATTATGGGAAACTGAACTTTTGCGTTTCTTGATGTTGGAACATTTAACAACGTTGCCCTCTGTTGTGCTTAAAACAGAAGGGGGGGGATTAGCAGACCGGTTTCTACCAAAACTATTGTGCCTTCCCACAGTTTCCAGTTTCGTGCTGCAGTCAAGGCATTTCCCATTGAAACAGAGTGATAAAGATCAGCCTGCCTGGAAGGCAGCTGCTGCTGCTTTACAGGCAGCTGTAAACCCTCCCAACACACTGCAGCTGGGAGGAAAGCGGGTTCTGGGGGATGACGCCCAGCCTGGAAACTCAGATCCTTTTTCCCAATGAAGAGCAAAAATCAGTCTCACTGAAACTGCTGCGCTCTTCTTAGTGTTTGAGGAAGATGTTAGAAACAAGTAACAACATCTTATTTCCCTGTGCTTAGAATCGTGGCCTTATAGATGGCAATAAACTGCAAATTATTACTCATTTTCTGCAGAACAGGTTTGGGGAGAAAGACTAGAAATCTCTTACTTGTTTCATTTCCTCTGTGGGCTGAAGGCACAGCACTTTGGAAAGTGCTGAGATCAAACTTTGGGGGTCTTGCTGGCTTTCCAGGAGCAGGACCCAGGGACGCAGCTGAAGGGAGAGGTTTAATTCTTGGCCGCTTGCTCCCAGGGCTTTTTCCTGCTCGGGGCTTGCAGAAGGGAGGCTCCAGTTCTGCTCCAGAGAAGCACAAGGACAGG
This sequence comes from Eurystomus gularis, assembly GCA_013400335.1. Classification (NCBI taxonomy): domain Eukaryota; kingdom Metazoa; phylum Chordata; class Aves; order Coraciiformes; family Coraciidae; genus Eurystomus; species Eurystomus gularis. Next base: position 610,808 of record VZZY01011126.1, on the reverse strand, counting down.
CAGCAATTAGCCCTCATGTAAGCAAGAATCCCTGTAGGATGATTAGTTGGGATACAGACATTTCTATACAGCTCTGCTTCTTCCCAATTTCAGCATCCCCGTTACACAGTGGGGCTCTTACCACATCAGCAGAATGGAAAAGTAAACTGAACTGTCCATTTTTACAGATTTTTATGAAGTTAACCTCAGCTCTCAACAGCTCCCTCCCTCTCGATTATAAAATGCTAGCCTACTCTTCTGTACTGATAACATTTTAATCTGCCAGGATTTAGTGGCATCACTGTTTTCCAAACACGGTCTGGGCGAGGTAGCTTTCCAGGGTAAACAAAGACTTAATCTCTTCAGTGCCCCGTCACTCAGCATGACGTTAGCAAGGGGAACTGCGTGGCATTCAAGTTTCCTAGCACCAGTTTCTGGAAGAAATATTGCAAGGAGAATATGCTCTCTGAGCTCTAGTATGACCTTTTGCAAAGCCAAGAGGGTGCAGAGGGGGGGTTTCAAGTTTAAGCCGTTTTATTTCAAACTGACCTGTCTTTGCAGAAGAGCCAAGCCTTTATACGTTTGTGTGAATACCAAATAGCAGGGTGTAGTCCCATTTAGAACTGGGAAAGGTCAAAGCTGACTAAACCAAAAGATACTCCCCTGTCCTCACTCATCATCCTACTCTCGAAATTTGGGAAATTTCTTAAAGTGAGTTTTAGAAAAATACAGCGTAGATGGGGAGCCCTCCCTTTACCAAAGATCAGCAGCAGTTTGAGTCCCATTTATCATAGAATAATTTAGGTTGGAAAAGACCTCCAGGATCATCAAGTCCAACCTTCATCCCAACATCTCCGTGGCCCCTAGACCATGTCCCTCAGCACCATATCTACTCATTTTTTGAACACCTCCAGGGATGATGACTCCACTACTTCCCTGGACAGCCTGTTCCAATGGCTGATCAGTCTTTCAGTAAAGAACTGCTTTCTAATATCCAATCTAAACCTCTCCTGGTGCAACTTGAGGCCATTACCTCTTGTCCCAAGATTTCTCACCCCCAGAACCTCCAGATAATGAAGGGATACTCCAATGGGCCAGTTCAGCCTCTTGTTTAAAGGTCCCAACTCATCACAGCTTTTCTCTCTGGCTGCTCAGAGCACCTATATGCTCATATGCACATATATATACATATATATGGTCATTATTAAGAGTACAGCTTGCTATACCTTTCCATTGCTGAGGTTGCTCTCTTGGTACATGATACCCTGGCTGGGAAGCTGCAGTTGCCACCATGCTCTCAGCAGCTGCTTCATCAGCGCTCCTGTGTCCTCTGAGAGCCTGGGGAAGAGCCAGACCACTGCTGCACAGACCATCCTTCTTCTGGGCAGGCAAGTCCAGGGTGGGCTTGCTTGCAGATGGTCGCACCCTGCTGCTGGCCGACACAGCAGGAGCACGTATTGCCCTCTGCTCCAGGCAGGGCTGCACATATAAATTTGCTGCCCGTTGTGTTGGGAGCATTGTCCGTGCTTTCTCCCCGCAGGATAAAGTGTTTTCCCAGATCTGTAGGGCACGGTGGAAAGAATTTGGGAGCGGAGGGCCCTCTGAACATGTTTGGGCTGGTCCTTGCTGGTCAGTGCAGTAGGACGGCAGAGGCTTCTCTGGACCTTTCTTGGGAGAACTCAGCCCTTTCTCCAAGTTGTTGCCTTTTTCCTCTTTGTTGTGCCCTGTTGGCTCCATGTAACCCAGTTTGACTCGAGGCCACACCAAGGGGTTGCGTTGGGAGAGCACAAGGGGTTGGGAGGCATGGTGGACAGGTTCATCCTTGGGTTTTGGTATTATCACTTCTCTCTTACTTAGGGGTAAAGAGCTGGACAAGGTGTTCCCTCCAGAGCCCAGCTTGGGAGGTATTTCAGTGGGAGGCTTCTTGTGTGGCTGCACCAACTTGCTGGCCAAGTTGGAGTCATTTTGAAATTTTGCTCGTAGGGCTCTGAAATCAGTCACACCTTCCTGGGTGGAGGAAGAGAGGAGAGGACAAAACATCTGCTTTCAGAGCTGGAAACAGGCAATTTATACAGTCACGATAATTTCAGAGAGAAAGAAGCTGCAGACTCCACCCTGAGCACCGCCCTGATATGGCAAAAATTTAAAAGCAGGAGAGAAAAAGCTCGTTTAAAGGATCCTCAAATCACTTCTGATAAAGGTAGAAGAGCTGAGACAGGAGGAAAGCACAGGAGCAGAGCATGGAAACACAACCAAGCAGAGCCAGTGAGACCAGTGGAGATGGCTCCTGCTCCCCCACGTCACCCAGTGTTGGAGAATCTCCCTTGGGAGGATGTGACAAACACTAGACAATACAGCTCATGCATCTACTGTGTAGGAAAGCTGCACTTTATTTTAAGTACACAGGGACCAGCCAGAGAAGAGGCCAGTGCTCCTCTGGAGGTCTCCAGTCCATCCCCTGCCTCCTTTAGAAAACTCCATCATGGCAAGAGAAGCACCAAACATCCTCCTTGGTGGGCTTCAAATGACCCCTAGGACAAAACCTTCTTCCTCCACTGTGTTGGTTCAGCTCAAGGTACCCATGGCTCTTTAGATGCTTCTCCCCTTGCCATTATTCCCACCCCAAGAAGCAGAGGACATACAACCCAAACACATGGCACACAAGGACAGCAAGAGCATCTCCCATCCAGGTGATGACTGCCGGCTAAGATACTAAATTCCTTTCCCGCACAGTTACCAAGCCTCAGGTCACAGGCGATTTTGAACAAAGAGAGATAATCGGTGACATCGCAGTTTAAAAGGGCACTTAAAGAACACTTTGTTTCAGGCCTTTGCCCCCAGGCATCTCACCATCCCATGCTGGAGAAAGGGGACCACAGTTTTTCCCTGCAGTGTCATGGCTTAAATTCAGCCCTGAACTGAACTAGGGAGAAAATATGAAGAAAAATTTATGAGCTACTTAAGTCCTTGAACTGCTCTATAACTTTTTATATGCCATGATTACATTAGGTGCACTACTCCGGCAGCTGAGTTCAGAGCAGAGAACTGTAAGGCTTCACGAGAACCTGTCTAATGAGGAAATTGCAAAAAATTATCTAGGACAGAACTTCGTTATTCTGAAAAAAGCCTCAGCCTTAAGTGTTAAGGCAGAACAGATGAATAGCATACTGAGGTTTTATTGCATTTAATTGCACGATTTATTAAACACTGACAATTTCTCTTGAATAACCCCTTTCACTGACTTTATTACTTTCACAGGGTAGTGCATGATGTAAAGAACCAACCCTTGGGGGAGAGGTTTGAATTGCTCCAATTATATTTCATATTAGTGGTCAGCAGCGTGATGCCATGTAAGCTGCCCAGACAGCCTGATCTAGCGGTGAGCTGATGGGAGCAGGAGTTTTCAGAAGCATACGGAGGATGAACAGTTTTTTGGAAAAAAAAAAAAAATAATCCCATGTGTACCCAATCCCTCCAGCCAGGCCAGCCAGGAAATAAAGCGGCGAGGTGCCCTAATGCAATTGCACCAAGCTTTCACACGTGCCACAGCAGCAGTTGAAGAGTTCAATGCTGTTTACCTCTCCTTACTGATTTTCTTTATTGTAGCGTACCCTTCCTCATCAGTGCCCTCGGAGACAAAGAAAATTGAAAGTAAATATTACCTGCGTGTCTCAACGTGCCACAGGCAAGGCAGGCTCCTGTGAAAGAGGGTTTTTGGTCAGGCCTCTCCCTGGCATCAGCTGAGACAGTCACCAGCTTGACACAACCTTTAATTAAAGGGGGATGGATACAAGCCTCCTCTTTGCCCCCTCAAGTTGTTATTCCTCTTGCCTTGAAATGGCAGCTTCAAATGATTTGCCTAATTAACTGGAAGGTTATCTGTGCTTAATGCCCTCCACTAGAACATAGTTTCCCCCAGTTTGCAACCCCTTTGTGCCAACGCCATGGGCAGACCTGGCACCGGAGGGACACGTATGGGCTCCAGCTGTGCTCACCGAACCACGCAGGGATGATGGGGTTAAATTGCACCCCACAGCCACCTCCTGCACACCCACACCTGGCTAGATGCTCTCTCCCTCCCCACAAAGCTACTGCCACTTCCTTGCAGAGGGCTGAGCTTAGCACAACCCTCTGAGGTGCAATGAGGCCTCCTGGTCTCTGCAGGGATGCTTTTCCATCGGAGCCGGGACTGTTTCAAGCTACAGACCCATCCAAGCAACCCTCCAGCTCGACCTGCACAACTTAAGCTAGCTCAGGAAGATGCTCAGCATAAACACAGTGCCGAGCAGGTCACAGGCAGGCAGGACACATGAAGTCCCAGTGCCCCACCAGCCCAGGGAGGGTCCTGCACAGCGGGGAGAGGAGCTCCCCTGAAAATTAGACGAGTGAGGAGAATACACTAATCAATCTAAAGGGCTGCCAAAAGCTCACAATGTGCATTACAGCTACATCTGGCCAAATAATTCACTATGAATTATACTACCTTTGGCAAAAGCCCATGCAGGATGAGAGAGGGAGAATAAAAAGGAAACAAACTTCCACTGGCCGGAAAGTTGTGAGCATTACGGAGTCAGGGGACAGCTAAACTTTCCATATTTTCTCCCTATAAATAAAATGCTCTTCTAACAGTAATATCATTCTGCAAAGCAGAATAAAGCTCAGCTTAAGCCTATGATAAAGCGACTAGATGATCTTCAAGGTCCCTTCCAACTCAAACCATTCAATGATTCCATGTTTTATACCTTTTAGAAAGAGCAGCAGTTGGAGTTTGTGCTGGTACCAAGGACTAACCAAAAGGAATCATAATTCTCAATAATTTTCTGCAGCTGCTTTTCTAAAATGAATCGACACCAGGCGAGAACCCCCACTCACGAGGTGCCACGCAGCACAGCTGAGAGGAAGCACGGCATGTTCTCCTCCCAAAATTTTTCTGTTTTCATCCGTTCTTTATCTTGATTTCCAAGGGAGATCCCACGGGTAAATGTTTAATCAGCCCTGGCCTCTGCTCGGCAGCGGGGTGGCTGGAGCCGAGCCCAGGCACCCTGAGGAGAACATACCGCAGATACCATCTACTCATTAACCCGCCGGAAAATAAAAAAAAAATTAAAAATGAAAAAAAAAATTCCACTTCTACATTTTGTTAAATTAAAAGGCAGCAATCGCAGCTCATCTCAGAGCGAGGAGGGGAAAAAGCCAGGCACCGGGAGCCCCCCAGCCCCTGCCTGGGGGCAGGAGAGCTGTCCCTTTGTGGTCCCCACCAGAGCAGAAGCAGCCATGAGAGCAGGCACCTAACCCCGACGTTCAACCGCTCCCGGCAGCAGGAATACCAGCCCCAAGCTACGAATCAGCAGCAGAAAATGAAGCAGCGAATATTCCACCCGGGCCAGGAGCAGAAGAGACCGAGCAACCCACGGCGGCGGCCAGGGTGGAAGCCCCAGGAGTTACCACGTCCATCCCTTCGCCGCTCGGGGCCAGCTCCAGCAGCGGCTGCTCCTCGCTCCGTTGCCCATCCGAGGGCGAGGCGGGACGAGCCCGAAAACACACCTGGGCCAAGGCTTGGGTCTGCCCCCGGGGCGGGGAGAGCCTCACCTGGGCTGGCCGGAGCACAGCCCTGCCCAGCCATGCTGCCTTCACCCGGCTCACAGGTTCCCCGCAGCACCAACGTCAGCAGGCTTTGGATGGGCTCAGAAAGGCAAGAACTGGGTTTGGTTTGCGTTTTGAGGGAAAGAACAGCACTTCCTCGTGGCATGGATGCCACCCACCGCACCCGTATCCTTATGGTGTTCATATATACGTGATAGTAAGGTGATGAGGAGGCAGCAATGTGCCCTCACGGCCAGCAGGTCACAGGAGCTTCTCCTCCCCCTCTACTCTGCCCTGGTGAGGCTACATTTGGAGTGTTGTGTCCAGTTCTGGGCTCCCCAGTTCAAAAGTGACAGGGAAATACTGTAGAGAGTCCAAGGAGGGTGGTGAGGATGATTGAGGGACTGGAACATCTCTCTTACGAGGAAAAGCTGAGAAACCTGGGGCTGTTTAGTCTGGAGAAAAGAAGGCTGAGAGAGGATCTGATCAATGCTTATAAATATCTGAAGGGTGGGTGTCAGGAAGATAGGACCAGTCTTTTCTCAGTGGTGCCCAGTGATAGGCAGAGTTGTATACAGGAAGTTCCACCTCAACATTAGGAGAAACTATTTTACCATGAAGGTGACAGAGCACTGGAACAGGCTGCCCGAAGAGGTCATGGAGTCTCCTCTGGAGACTTTCAAAACGCCGCCTGAACACGTTTCTGTGTAACCTTCCCTAGGCAAACCTGCTTCGGCGGGGGGGTTGGACTAGATGATCTCCAGAGGTCCCTTCCAACCCCTATTATTCTGTGATTCTCATATCCCTTGTCACACCTGGGGCAAGCAAAGCTGAGGAGAGCAGAGGAGTCCTACTATGCAGGGGCAATAATCCTTACCCTACCTCTTCATCAGTCTCCCCACGTGTGACACTTACTTACCCTACTGCATCAGCTCAGCCTGCACAAAGCTCTTCGCCAGGCCAAAGCCAGAGACCTTGGAGTGATTAAAACAGACATTTCCCTGGAGGAACCAAGTGTTTTCTTCATCTCTAGATAGCAGAGCCCAACAAAAACAGTCAAACAGTCATCCTCACTGAAGCCCACACATATTCCCTGGTGAAGCAGCATCTTTTCATGGCGAGCTGTTTCTCAGAGTCCTGAGGACAGACCAGTTAAATTAGGGCAAGCAAGACTTTTCCTATAACTGGGTATTTCTGCCCTGGAGAACAGCCTGAAAGGGTCTGTCCAAACACTGAGCCCATGTTTTTACAGAGCACGTCTCCCAGGAAAAGGAATGCTGGTTAGCTTGGCAAGAAGAGAACTGAGAGCCGCAGGACTTTCTTTTCCCCTCCATAACTGATCAAATATTATTTCATCTTTCTCTGTGGGAGCACTTGATGTTTTCCTTCCAGCAGAGACAGCTGCTGCACGGAGCCCGGGTACTGGGTGGTATTCAGAGGTGGCTGTCAAGAGGGCTTGGGTGGGCAGAGAGCTACTGGCAGCCTGACAAATACTCACCCATCACCAGCTGACCCTAATCCCAGGACACAGCACCTCTTATATAGATGATTCCTAAAGCGCTGCCTGGAAAGAAACTCTGCAGCAATCGTAGGCCTTGAGGTTACAGGACCAGGGACTTGTAAAACATCTCTGTGAGGTGTAGGATCTGATAGCAACTTGTGTGCTGTGTCTGAAGGTGTCCCAGACTTCTCTCCTCTGACTTGAAGGTAATGGGTGCCATATATGAGGAAATGAGGAAAGCCTTGCCCTAAGCATCCATAATGCCCTTGGGAATGGGACCAATGCTCTCTCCACCTAACCTGACCTTGCTTGCCGGAGCCAAGCCTGGGGAGACCTGAAAAAAACCAAGGAAAATAAATTGGAAAAAAAAAAAAGACTAGTTCATCAGAGACATGACTTGAAGTGCAAGTCTCGTTCCTCACCACATGAAAAGCCCTGCTGCTGCGTGGTGGTCTTGGAGAAGAAAGGGGGGTCCTGCTGAGCGGGGAGTTGGGAGGGAAGTCCCCCAAGCCCAGGCTGGAGTCGCGGCGTGATGAAAATGAATGCTGGCTTTGTATACAGGTAGCTGGGGAGGATTTATTACCCGCCCAGTGGTATGAACATGGGCCGTGAATTAAAGCACTGTTGGAGAATCAGGAGGTTGTGACTTCAGAGCTGTGGTCCTGCGGAAAAGAACAGGGCAGATTCCTCTATATAGGCTCTAAAAATAAAAAGAAAATGCCAAAAGTTTCTTTAAAATATGCATTTTGTGATTGCTAGCCCTGGTGGGACCCCACTTGCCTCACCTCCCTTCCACAGCAGCCCCAGGGCTGCCATAAATCGCACCAGGCTGTAATAACTGCACTGGAAGCGCGGTGTAGCCGTGGTGTAGTATAGATCAAACACCGCAGAAGTGGAAGCCGACTTTTTTCTCTGGCTCTGGACCTTTCTGGGGAATGCCTGATGATAAGGAGCTGGCACCACTCTATGTAAGTCACCTTTTAATGGCCCACATGGCACAATTTCCTTGGAGAAACTAGACAGATACGTCAGCAGACAACAAAAGAGGACTTGACACCCTCCCTGAAATGCTGGAGGGAAGGCAGGTAATCCCTTTGATAGCCCTTCCCCTCCTGCCTCACCTCTTCCCACTGTGCTGGTGCCTCCCGTAGGTCTCCACCAAGCTGCAAATTGCCATGAATGGCAGAGTCCCAGCAGAACACAATGACCAGCTTGTCCACTGCTGCTATTAAAGCAGTTTGGAGCAGGAGCTTGGGGTTTGGTCTGGGTTTGTGTATCAGAGGCATCGAACCAGAACGGGAGTTCCCAGGCACAGCCCCAACCCGAATAAAACCAAATACCACTACTGAGAGCAACAGCACCCAACACTTCCTGAGCATGAAGAATCTCCCCAGAACAAACAATCTCAGCCTGTTTAAAAATTTCAATTTTATGATTTGGGTCTAGCAAACAAGTATTATGAGGCTGAGGGAACTGGGGTTGTTTAGCCTGGAGAAAAGGAGGCTCAGGGGAGACTTCCTACTTGAAAGGAGGTTGTAGTGAGGTGGGGGTTGCTCTGTTCCTTCAAGTGACAAGCATTAGAACAAGAGGAAACAGCCTCAAGTTATGCTAGGGGAGGTTCAGATTGGCCATCAGGAAAAATTTCTTCCCCAAAAGGGTTATCAAGCATTGGAATAGGCTGCCCAGGGCAGTGGTGCAGCCCCTCTTCCTGGAGGGATTTAAAAACCATGTAGATGTGGTGCTGAGGGACATGGTTTTACGGTGACTTGGCAGTGCTGGGTTAACAGTTGGACTTGATAATCTTAAAGGTCTTTTCCACCTAAACAATCCTATGATTCTATGGTTTGGACATGTTTGGTTTTGTTGGGTTTTTTTTTTGCAGTGATACAATTAGTATCTTCTATAGAGACACCAGTCCAAGGGTGGACCAAAGGTGGTAAGCACAGCATCCAGCAGACTTATTTCCCCTACGTTATTTTTGTAGCTACTTACTGACTAGCGCTATTTATTATAAGTTATAGGTATATTATATAGCTTTGGGATTTTGTTTGGGTTTTTTTTTTTATTTCATGAGGGTGTTACTAGAGACCAGAAACAACAGCAGCCCTTGGGAATATAATTTGTTTCTAATCTGTCAGAGTTTTAGAAAGGTGGGGCAGCATGACTGGTGAAGACCAGGGAAATTTTGGGGCAATCCTGTCTTCTTTGGAAGACAACTAGATTCAGGGACCATGACAAAATTGGTGATAACGTTAGTCCAGTGTCATAATATTATAGACCGGGGATGGTCTGACAAGTTATTTTCCCTTGTCACAGCTACTGGCCCCACACATGGGGCAGTGTCGGGGAAAGGAGATGGGGCTGAGAGTGAGGGAAGTGGTGGCTCCAGGGTGCAACGCAGTAGGGTGCATATATCTGAAAAAAACACCTCAGAACCCAGAAAAATGGGCAAAAGTGGATAGCAGGGCATAAGCTTGTGCTGTGGGGGGATTTCGGCTCAGGTTTTATGCCTTGCTCTGTCCCCTGGAGGGCCACCCCAGCCTGGTTCCCTGCACATCTCACCCTTTTTCTGTCAAGAGGTCATATCATGATTTTCCAGCAGAGGGGGAGATAGGATCACTTGTTCCACCATCGAGCTGCTTGCTCTGCCTGGCCTTACTGGCATTCATGAGAAATTTAAGAAAATGCAGTATTATTGATCCCCACAGTCAAAAAGCTTCCTTTTACCGGCCAGGACAAAGTGTTGTTTGGGATGGGCCAATGTAGGTGCCCCTGCAGCTCCTTCAGAAGTTTTAAGATCAGCCCCACTGAAGCACTGCAGCAGTCAAGAAAATGAATTTTTAAATCTTGCACCATTTCAGGTTTTTTTATCTGTCCCAGCTATAAGGTTGTCTCTGCACCTCATCCTACACCTAAGTGAATATTTATTTTGTAGCAATATTGCCCATATAACCGCTCGTGTGTTTAAGGCTAAGTGTTTACTATGGTAGAAGGTATGTTAGCAGACCAGTTCAGCGACACCAAATGAGGACAGGCATGGCCAGCCTTAGAGCTGTGGTCATCTTCTGGTCCTTAGGTGGACCTTTTCCACACCTCTCTGCAGCCACTGGGTTCAGTAACTGAAACAGGGACACATGCCTGATGCACATAAATGACACAGAACTTTGTTGTTCCTTACAATGCACCATCTCACCACAAGCACTGACTGGCTGGAGAATTTAAGCTGGGGATGAAAACGAGATGAACCTCAAGAAACAAGATGAACAATGGATGCATAGAGGAAAAGCATGCTGGTTGTTGTAGAAGATGGTCAGCCCTGTTACCGGGACACGACCACTACCTGTGGTCTGGGACCATCACTGTGACAGTGACCACTCCTGCCAGCACTATTTGCTGTCACCCCACTGACATGGAGGGTGATGACCATGGTCAAGCACAGCCTGCAGCATCCTTTTCCTGCTCCTCTGTAATGCATCACACATGGCCATGATGCCTTCAAGGGTGCAGAAACATCATCTATTGCAGAGCACCCACTCAGCAGCATGAGCTATAGCAAGCTCATAACGTATGTCTTATCCTGTTTAACACTTCTACTCATGTCTTCTGTTGGCTATACAATATAAAGCCGTCTTCTAAATCTAAACCCTTCTCTTGAAGGTATCTGTGCTGGGATTTTGATTTTGAAGTTCAGAGATGAAGACCTTGGTAACCATCTTTCCTTCCTTGGCAAAACAGAAGTTATTTTACCAAGCTACTGTGCAGAGAAAGCTCTTCTGCACTTGCAGAGAGGACGAGCTGAGAAAGGCCACGTGTGCTGCGAAAGCACGTGTGAAACAGCGAACATTCCAAGGGCAGAGCTCCAATTGCCAGCATAGTGTCTTGAGCTTGCCATGTCTAACATCTCTATAATCTCTGTACATTGCAACAATCTCAGTATTGTTAAAGAAACACCACCCTACCCCTGAATGAAGGGCTGTCTGCTCTGCACTCTTCCCTGGGGAACCATGAGAGAACAAACAGCACATGGCAGGGGTCAGTCACACTGCTTAGTGCAAGAAGCTTGGATACAACTTTGTGGGTATGATGCATCGAACAGAATAAAAAGAACAGGACACTGCCCTCAGATGTTCATGGTTTTCAAGCCAGGAACAAAATTCAGATTTACAGTATTGCATGAATAATATCCTAAAAAAAACATTATAAATAGAGAAACAGCATAAAAAAGGATGAGTCTTTTATGTAAGTGCATCCCCTGCAGCAAAAAATCTATATGAATATGCTAAAAATAGAAATCTACATATAAAGAAAGTACAAGTGCAAATTGCTGGACAACAACAACAACATTATGTTAGCTCCTGTAATATAACTTCACCCTGGAGCTAGGCTCATGTAGACAGCCACGTTACCAAACGCACTGTTCAGGTGCTAGTTAAAAGATCAATGCATTCTGCAGGCAGAAATTGATTCCCCTCCTTGGACCAAATACATTTGAAATGGAGACTTTTTGAAGTGGAACAAAATCCCCTATTGTTATCAGTGAGGAAAAGTGGGTGTCCAAGTTCGTTTACGCTGAGTTGATCTGCCCCTGGTTTGAGATACACAAGAGCCATAAATGAGGAGCTACGTGTCTTCTAATCAGAAGAGTCTTTCAGTGTTGAGAAAAAGCTTTGTGATGGGAAGAGTCACAAAGTGATGATGCAAGCTCACTGCTCAGCCCAGCCTGTATCTCCATGCTCTTGAAGAGCCCCAAGACCAGTTCATGGCTCATCATCCTGAAGGTGACTGCATCGCAAGCCAGAGGTTCAGAGAGTTAATTCAGGTTTAGAGGCAAGGACCCAACACACATTTCAGACAAGTTCAATTCATAACATTATAAATGGAACCGTAACTTATTATATCTATCACTTTTGGAACATAACACCTTTGAGAAAGGTTCTTTAATTTCACCTCTAATGTGGTGTGCCTTGCTTGCCGCTTAAATCTCTCCCGCACGCCTCTCCCACAAACGACCTCACCTATCAGTGTGAAATTGTTGTTGTGCCTGATTGCACAAACCAGCCCAGCCTTTTACCTGGGAGACATGCCACAAATAACTTTCATTATATATATGGTGTGTTTCTGATGCTGCTATCAGAAAAGAAAAGATATAATGCCTCGACAGTCTTGCTTAGATGTGCTGAGGAGGCGCTTGACTGTGCAAAGAGGCCATTTATATCAAAGGATGGCAGAAGTTTGGAAGATTTGGAAAAAGATTTGGCAGACGGCCACGGGTGCTCCCACCATGGGGACAGGGGGGTCCAACCCCCACCAGACTTTTATAAGCACCAAAACCTTTTTATGTTGTTCTGTCTTGACAGCAACACGCAGAGAGGCTGTAATGGGTAGTAGGGAGGTAACGGTGGGGATCGCCTCAGGCCAGTTTCAATCCCCTGCTTTTCTCCCAGGCAAAAGCAATTTAGGTTTAATAGTATATTTTAAAAAACTACTAAACCTCTTATTTGGGTTCTTGTTGTGTAGATGAAGAAAGGAGGAGGACTTTCTGAACTCATCTGAAGTGCATTAGTAGGTAAGGGGTTACATTAGCACACTCTTGAAGGTCACAAAAAGGTAGTTTTCATTTCATTTCACTACAGAGTTTACCCATGTGCCACATTTCTTTGTGTTTAGAAACGACAAGCCCCAGGGTCACTCTGAACTTTAATTACATTAAAATAACACGGTAAGAGGTCCTTTTCTTTTGATAATTTACAATACCAGCTATCAAAATGAGCTTTGTAATTAATTTGGGAAATACACAAAGTGACACTTCCACCCAGTCTTTTGTGGACAGAGGACAATTCACTGCCTGCTGAATAGCTGTAATAGCCCAAGACCAGATTTTCCTACAATAAATACACTTAATCTTGAATGTATTGAGGTTCAAGCTTCCAGTTTTTGGCTGGGAACACTTCATTTAAGCATGAAGCATCTCAGCCCACTTATGCAGAAGAAAAAGCAGGGACATACAGACCCTTGTTTGAACACAAAAGTCTCCATAGATCTCTTACTCTTTTTTTTAAACTAGTATCTGATGAAGTTATACATTCCTTGTGGAATTTTGTGCCTACCTAGGAGCCCTCAGGGGAATTTTGCAGGCTATGTGCACAGTCGAGGAAACAGGTATGGGGCAACATGGGCTATAACATGACCAAGTCTCTTTCCAATGGCCATTTTTTCTTTCTTCCAACACATGAAAACTAAATGTTCTCATCTTGTGACTATTATCTCAATAATAAATAACCCATGGAGTCCTTACTTTCTATGGTATTGCTTGCTTACACTTGTGCACATCCACTGCTTCTCTGTTAAGAACCCACCCAGCTAAAAGCATTAGAGCCACCACTAACAGACGGGTTTGCACAGCATAGGGGTAAGGCACAATTTCAGTTTAGGAGGCATCTTCCTCACCACAAGTCACTTCAGAAAGCAAGGACTTAGCTTCTTGTGTTGCAGTGACTGTATATGGCCATCCAAAAGCCAAGTGATAACTTACATGAGCTATGGAGATGGGACACTGTCGTACCTGGATAGCAATGGGAAGAAGCTGAATTGACATTTCCTTGGCATATCTGGAATGAACCTGTTCCTCATGACACGATTTTTTTATCATCTTCAATTTGCTGTCCTGGGAAGCTTTTCCCTGGTCATCAACCAGACATACCAAAATTACAGTTAAGTCACTGGGGGAAATAATATGTGTGTCCTCCTCCTTCAAATTAAAAGGAGGATGTAGGCTGGACAAGACACACACTGCTGCAATAAGACTTGATTGACTTTAATGTGGATACAGTCGCACAGTTTAATATATTGCCTTGCCAGAAAACTGGGAATTTGTTTCCAAAAGTGCAAAGGCCTCCAGGATGTGTCCTGATTCTTGGTGATTTGATCTGTGCTGTTGTCAATGATTTACTGCAGCGTTTCAGAGGCCGGTGGGCTCCGTGCTTCTGGTAGCAGTGCTCGCTTCATGGCATCCTGAAGCCTAAAGCTTTTGTTTGCAGCTAATCTATAGCAAACATTTACATATGGAAAAAAAATGCGGTGGAGCCTGTGTCAGCTGCTTTCTCCTTTGATTCTGTCTATATGCTTGCTGGCTTTAGAGGTATGTCAGGCCACGGCTACAGCACGCAGGGAGCTCGAGGCATTGCCTTCCCAGAGGTAAGTCCATTCCCCTCCCAACTTTACATATAGAAATTACGGGCAAGTCAGTCAGCCCATCAATTTTGTCCCAACTTGAGGCATGTGCGCACCGTGCTCTCTGTAAACAGCTACCAGGAAAAAAAAACGTTGGCAGTTGTCCAAAGTCCAAGCTTGGCGTCGTAATTCCTTCTTATATGAACTGTTTGCACAATGCTTTTTCTTTTACAGATGACTATTAAGCCTTCTTAAACTTCCTTACCAAAAGTACTGCACCAGGTTTGGGCACTTGAACTGAATTCCATATACAGGATGATTTACAAGTGAATATTTTTCATATTATTTTTTGTTATAACTCTTTTGCATTTGACAATGTGAAGCTAACAAGTGCGTGCGAATAACCCAATTTTCAATCCAAGCCAGATTCTCATACCTCAATTTTTTTTTTCCCTGAAAAATATTATTAACCTATACAAGTGTCACTTAGGCTTTGAAGAAAGGGAATAAACAAGCTACTCTTTTTCTAAAGCTATAGTGTCATGATAGGAAAATAGCTGGATTTTTTTCTACAGCTATTAATTTCAGGCTTGTTCTAAAGGCAAATATGATTTAGAAGGATCAAAAAAAGGTATCAGTGATAATTGGAACATGGAGACAAGGAGAAGGCGGAAAGGAAAAAAAATGCCGTAGTGATACACTTAATTATGAAGGCTTATTCCGATAATCCCTTTTGAAAATGAACAAAGACAAGATTTTTGATGTTTGATGAACTTATCAAACAGGGCAGAATAATGAAGAGGTAAATGTAAAATCCAATCGAAGGTGAGCCAATTAAGTACTTCGTGAAGTGCTGAAGGATACAGCCCACAAATCCTCCTGTCAGAGCAAAAAGGCATCAATACATGCGTGTCCTCCAGCTCCAGGTTTGTCTGCAGGCTCCTGTTGTTTTCCTGGGGACACGGTGGGTTTTTATCCCACACACTGATCTCCATCCACAGGCTCCCTTGCTGACCTGTTGCGGCTTTCATTTAGTATGTCTCCTTTCCACAACCGCTGATGAATCCCCAATGTGCTCCGTACCTCCACTAATTATCAATATTTCTCTTTGGACTGCAATCTCATAAGTAAAACAGACTGCTCATTAGTTAATCACCAAAATAATAATAATGTTTTGGCTCAGAGTAACCCCTCAAAATGCTTCGAAGGCTGTGGCAAACACAGAGTTGTAGTGACACACCACAGATTGCTCCTCAAGACAAAGAAACACATTATACAAATGAAGATTGTAGGAGTAACGACAGAAATAGAGATTGTAACAACTGGGCCGGGAGGCAAAAGTGGTATTTTCTTGCTGTTGTATAATGATATCCACTGTATGCGCAGAAAGTCTGATCCAAGGGCCATGGCAATACAGTACCCTTGTCATTTTCTGCTTTTATACTCTTCCTGTAGCTTTTCCCCTTTTCTCAGAATTTATGTATTTCCTTTTAGAAACAGTCAACCAACAGATTCCCACAGTCAACATGGCCCTGTGCCTTGTCTTCTCAGCACTGCTGGTGCAGCCATTCCCAGCACTCTGCAGAGCTCACAGGAATTAGATCCTGATTTCATACCTGTCTGGAAAAATACTGACCATGAGTTCACAACGGTGTACAACAAGTTAAATCAATAGATTTCAGAACAGGCCCAAGGTGATCAGCATCACTACTCCTGGACTTTGAGATGTGCTTCTGAGAAGAAAGCCAAAAAAGTAGCCTTTCCTTAAAACCTATCTCTTCTCAACATTCCTTGTGTTTACTGGGTGTGTTCAGTCTCATACATGTGGTATATATATATATTATTGCAATTTACCTATTGGAAAGGTCTAGGATCTCTTGGGAGAGCAGGAAACCTCAGAAAATATCCTGAGGTCCTGCACTTGCTACCCCTGACCAGTTCTGATGGTGAAATACTTGGACGAGGTATCTCAGGTAGTACAGCCACCCCTACTAAGGGAGGCTTTCCATTTCCTACAAAATAGGTTTTTCCCTGAGGAAAAACACACACACACATCATTTTTCCCCTGCTGGATTCCAGCCCTCCTTAAAGCACAACTTCAAAGACCTTGGACTGCTCTCTCTTCCCCCCCTTTAGAAGAAGCAGCAGAGATGTTAATTCTCCAGCTCCTGTCGACTGTCGGCTGAGCCAGTGGTCAGAATGGACAGATTGCTTTCCTTGCCAAGAGAAAAAAGTAAGACTCCACTGTAATGTATTCATTTATCTTCAGATGTGTCTGTGATGAGGATGTACACACATTAATTATATATATTATACATATTCATCATTCTGAAGCATCCAGTAAACTCATCCAAATATGATGGAGATGCTCCTCTACTAGAGAAGTTCTTACTTACCCTGGTGTAAACTGGGGAATAAATCTGTTTAAGCCAGCAGAAAAGCAAAATGCAAAATCAAGGCAAATGGTGGAAGAATCAGGCCAGAATATTTGCCCAAGACTTTCTTCCTTTTCTATCTCTGATTTAATTAAGTGTCCCCTGATTCTTAATGCAAATATTCCAAGGAAAAGAAATTAGAAGCAACCTTCATTCATCAGCTCTTGTTCTCAATTTTTTAATATCATTTCACATCTTCATAATTCAAGAATTTATTTTCAAATACCTGACATAATTTTGCTTTCTACTGAGTTTATATCCCTCCATTTTTTTGTTCATCTGCTTATAATCAGTAAAGGATTTCATTCTTCTCTCTTTCCTTTTCTTGTTTCTTCCTAGTTTAAAGGGCAGCAATTCTCATTAATAATCCATCAGAAATGTTGCAGGATCAGTGTTGTAATTAGTGTCTGTGTCCATCTGAGCCTGTCAGATTCCAAGACAAAGCATGTGGAACTGGAAAAATTCCAAGGTATAAAACAAGGAAGGGATTTTTTAAAAAAATAGCCATTCCAGCCCCTCCTAAATCCACTTGTATGAACTTCAAGCAAATCTCCTGAGCTCCCACCTCTCTACTGACTCTCCTTCTCCATTTATCATGTACAAAGTCTTTGGGCCACACAAGAAAAATAACAATATAGATAAAAGCGACAGTGTTAATTGCTTAAGGGCTTGTGGAGGTGATGTCTCTGGGGGATACAAGCGAGGTGTTGGCAGTGTTTGTCTCTCTTGTGCGTTCAGCACCGGTACCGGAGGCTGGTGCAGCCGGCGCGGTTCGCAGGGCGGCAATGTGCCGGGTACCTGTGGGGCGAGGAAGCTTGCCGTGCCCAGACAACGTGCACTGGACACCCCAGCTGTGGGAAGGACTTTCGGTGCGAGGAAACAGGTGAGTGAACCAGGCACAAACTCCGGCCAAGAAGGTTTTGGTCCTGGGTAGACAGACCTAGGGTGATGCCAGTCCCTTGCCATGGGCAGAGCTTTGCCAACCAGCCAGCGGGATGGCTGGCAAAGGGGCAAGGGCAAGGAAATCTCTCCATTCTTTGTTTTTTCCCCGGCTTTTACAGAAATCTATCCATGTTAGATTTGGATAGAAAAGACGGCTGTGTGACATGGAAAAGGTTAATTTTTCAGTGGAACAAAGAGAGTAGAAATATTCTGCTCCAACTGCTGTGTGCATGCTCAGAGTGCCCTCCACGGGCACCACCACTCCCACAGCCCACCACTTTCTCCCCCTGCAAAAGACATAGTTCAGTCACTAATCCAACTAGCAATCTGTTGGGGTGATTTATTTATTTTTAGCCATCCCCAGCTCCGAGGATTGGGATATAATACGGCTGTTCTCTGGAAGTTTGAGTAGCCTTGACAGATTTTTGTTTTTACACAAATGGCTCAAACCCCATCTTGAGCATTTAATGAAAATCCTATTGAAATTTAGAAATATGCACCAGCTCCATGACCAGCTCATCAGCTGGAGCAGGCCATCATTGCTCTGTAGAGACAAGTGCAGCAGTACCAGTCCCTTCCTGCCATGTCACATCAAGGCCTTCTCCTCACTTCAAGAAGGGAAAGAACTTCCAAGCTGCCCTTCCTGCAAACATCCATTCTTGAGCTATAATTATTGCAATAAACTCCCCAAATACCTCCTGCAATGGGAAGAGGCAAAATTGCACTTTAGCCCAACAGAGCTGACTTCCCTAAGCCAAGTGGTGAAGCTTCTGCTTCCTGTAGATCCCTTTCAAAAGCACAATTGTAGATAATAAAATCAGGGCAGTGAGGTGACCTCTACTTGATTCTCATCCCATGGGAGCCCAAGGGAGTGGCCAGCTTGGACTCAGCTGTGCTTACTCCAGGTTGCAAAGAAAAACCTCCCCGCAAGGAGCTGGGAAAAGCAAGCTCCTGATGGAAGAGTTCTGTGTTTAACACCCAGCATGACTTCTTGTGGCCCTGAGGTGTTGGTGAAAACAGCACAATGAGTGGAAGCTGCCAAAAAGGTTTTATGAAGGGCAGGATAAGCGGTTCCTGTACACTTTAGGTCGCTGTATTAAACGACATCTTGTGTGCAACGGAGAGCAAGACTGCAGAGATGGGTCTGATGAGGAAAACTGTGAGGATGAAGATATTGAAAGCCCTTGTGAACAACTGTTCCCAATCCCAGGGTCTGAAAAAGCAGCCCGAGGGTGAGTAATTAATCAATAGCTGCTACTAGCACAATCAAAACAGGATTAAGTTTTTTATATGGCTCTTCCTTAGTAATAGCAGTGCTCTATGGATAGACAGGTTGCTGTACAAACCCCAAAGGAGAGCTATTGTCCCACTCGACTGTGGGTAGCAATAAGGGAGGCAGGAGGGCTTATCCCAGATTTTATTTCAAATTCTGTCTTGAATTTCCTGTCTGATCTTGGTCTCTCTCAGCCACTCTGTACTTTGGTACAGAGACCCCTCAGAGTGTCCTTTTAATATTCAGGTAAAAATATATTCCAGTTGTCTAAGTCCAGTTATCTTACAACCTTCATATATTAAAGTCAGATATTAAAGCAAACAGTAGACTTTGGAGATGCAGCATCCTGGTGGCATTCCTTCTTAATGAGAAGCTTTGACTCCAGGATTTAGGACTTCCCAGTCCTAAATGAGCACAGATTCAAGGCAGAAAGCCTGAGCTCCACATGAATATATGCAGGGTAAATACACCTATCCAGGAAAAAGTTTTACTGTATTCAACTTTTGGTTGGGTAATACATGGAAAAGAGGAATCCAGAACATTTTAAAAGCAAATTGTTGTGGCATTCTTGTGTTAAATCTTGTGTTTTAACCAAGATACTGCTTAGTTTCCCTTGAGAACATAGGCTACAGTATGTGAATATAGTCAGCCATTAGATAACTTTTCCATCATCCCAATCCAACACTCTCTGTAGTCCACAAGATAAACGATTCTCTGGCCCAGGGCCTGAGAGAGTTCATCAAAAGTTTTTCGAGACATATATTAATTTTCACCAAGCACCCCACTTAATACCACACTCCAATGTGTTTTTCCCCGCAAAAAACACAAAAGCAATAACATTTACTATCTCAGTCTTAAAGATTATTCCCTGTTGTGAGGAGCAATGCTGCTGTCTAGTTTGAATAATGCTTTCATTTGGGGTCATGGAATTACAGGGAATATTAAGTAATAGGCAGGATTTCAGAGGGCAGCAGCTGTGATGGCCGGAGAGAAGGAAGCATAAGGAAATAAGTGAGAGACTCAGCAAAGCTCAAGCAGACTGCAAGTCTAGGGAGGGCGTCAACTCCCCTGAGACATGGGACCATTATTAAAAGGAAGGAGTTGAAATTAAGATAGAAAACAATCACAGGGAATGCCAGGAAATGCTTTGTGACAGCAAGATGCATTAGGCTCACGGGGGACCTGGAGGAATTCCAGGACTTTGGGACTTGCTGGGATGGACAGGACAACTTTACTGACTTCTTCCACTTCTGGCATACGAGTCCAAACCAATGTCTTGGAACTAGTTTGTCTCCTGCTAGCTTTGGGAAGGAGATAGCAGGAGATAACAAACCCAATCCTTAGGTTTTAGGTGCTATCCAAATTCAAAATCAGAGAGCTGAGGATAGATAACTTGTACTGTCAGGACAACAGGAACAGTGACAGAGATTCTTAGGGAAATAAAATGGGAGCTATGGATAACTTTCTGGATGCTACTTCTTTCCAAGATACAATATCCTAACACAGGAAGGGAGCCAGTATGTATATGATCCTAATTTTCTTGGAGGCCACTGTGAGTATGTCTACAATGGAGAGTGGCGGGAACTGAAGTATGATGCTGCATGTGAACACCTGTACTACGGAGACGATGAGAAGTATTTCCGCAAACCTTACAATTTCCACATATACCAATTCCTAGTAAGTACTTCAGATGACCCAATTTAGCAGTGTTTTCCCAACTAAAAGCAAAACTTCCTGTAAAGATATTTGGTACATTTTAACATTCACTATAGGTTGTCTTTCCAGCTGTCCCCCAGACAAGAGGCAACTGATAACATAAATGCTGTTTTATGACACATCAAGGAACTAATGTGCTTTATCACCACTGCTTACTCTGGCCTAGGCAGAGCCAAGAGAAATGGGTTTTCTCTAAATTCTGCTATTGCACAAGCCACTTGCCTCTCTAGGGATGAAGTTGGCTGTGTGTAAAACGGGACTAGTGTTATGAGTCCTATCTCTGAAAGCATTTTAAGTCTAAGGCATGGCTACAAGGGACATAAATCCAAATTCTGAGTGGGCAGAGATCCTGAAAGTCACCACCATGTATCACAACGCCTATGCTCTGTGGGGTCATATCTGGTGTTGGAGACTGAACTAAGTAGAGCAAGGATTCAGCCTAGGTTTCCCATGTTGTAACTGGGTAACTTGGCCACACTGTTAAACATTCATCATACTTTTTGACACAAAGGAATGAAAACACATTATTCCTGGGGAACTGAGCGACAGGCTCAATGAAAGTGCCTTTCACATCCTCCCAGCAGGCAGAGTCCCTTGCGCCCCTTAGTCCCCAGTTTGAATTAAGACAGACCCATCACACAGACCACGTTTCCTTCTCCCCTTTATCTGCTGCTAGCAGTGGAAGGACATCTGCACCATGGCCAGGTACTGAGGGACACTTGAGCATACCCCATATGCGTCTTGACTTAGGAGTGTCTACCTGCTGGGGTCTAGGAAGTCACTCACGATGATGTGAGATGGCTTTTTACAGTGTTGGTAATTTAGTTGGCTTTTTATAGAGATGGCAAATGGCACAGCCTGGATTCAACAAGGCTGCTCAATTCCACATGCCAGCAAAGTAGAGCTGTCAAGGAAAAGGTCACTTCTCTAAAACACAGGCAAAACAACGTTTGTTTTCTAGTGCTGCCATCACAAGTAGCTGGATCCTCGCTGTTGAATTTTTTTCCTAGATAAATTCATCCAGAGGCAGGCTGGGGAGAAAAAATCAGTCCAAATAATTAGGATTTGGAAGAGCTGTAAGGAACTGGAAGGAAAGTGTTATGATGGGAAGTGTCAAGCTAGCTTAAGAGGTACCATTACCAGTTCTGGCTGCTTTGAGTGGCTAAACACGAACCCTTCCCCTGCCTGGAGAAGCAAAATGCATGGCTCTATCCGCATTTCTCACATATTTCCCAACGAAATGGCATGTGGCTTAATTCCACATTCACTGAAGTCAGTGTTGGTGCTGTTAGGAGCA
Source organism: Eurystomus gularis (assembly GCA_013400335.1). Taxonomy (NCBI): domain Eukaryota; kingdom Metazoa; phylum Chordata; class Aves; order Coraciiformes; family Coraciidae; genus Eurystomus; species Eurystomus gularis. The sequence goes on along the minus strand of VZZY01011126.1, from coordinate 588,912 downwards.
TGATGGGCTTCAACAGAAGCACCATCAGCTCCTTAAAGAAATAGAGATTAAAAAGGAAGTACCTGAGAAAAAATAATTGTCTTCTCCTTTTACTTTAGGCTCATGCTGATTCCGGATTCTCTTTTGAGTTTTATGATGATTCAAAGGATCTGCTTGATGCCCTTAAAAGTGATAAATTCACAACAGGAGGCTTTACCATTGGAATAGGGCCTGCAAAAGTAGATTTACAGTTAAACCTGGGCTTCACTTTATCAGGTGGCAAAGGAACCCTGAAGAATTTCACTCAATACACTGAAAAGGTAAAAAAAAAAATAATCAGAAATGCATACACTCCAGTTGTGTCATCTGTGCATCGCATGGTCTGGCTGTAACTTATGTCAGTTTATTCTCTCAACTGCATTTTTTAACACATAGTAATTGTACCTTAATTTGTTCATGTAATTGCAAATGTATGATCGTTAGTAATCCTGTTTGTTGTTCTTATTACGTTTTAGCAAACAGGGAGTGGGAATAAAATTGAATTACGGAGCACCACACCACATGTCATCTCACCCCATCCTGTTTCATGGTTACATTAAGCACGTAAATAAAAAAATGCTTAAAGTGATGATGAGGGAGGAGGAAATATCAAGATGTTGATCAAAACAATTGTCCTCAGGGAATGATCTCTGGTAGCAAATATATCTTGTTCAAATTAATACAAACTGCTTTATGATGGGGAAATACGCTACTTTATATGGGAGGTTAAAATATCACGCTGAAAAAGAGTACCTGGCAATAGGGTGTATTTCTTACGGTGTGTTTACATCATGGACTAGCTGTGATGACCTCTTTCCAATATAATAACACAAGTGCTGGTATTTCCCACGTTTACCGTGCCCCATCTCCACTTCTCCTGTGCCTGCTGACAGAAAACAATAAAGAAGAATTACTTTGATGGTGTTGTGAGTTAAAAATGCCCTTAAAAACTGTTTGAAATGGGCACCATTGTAGTATTTACTGTGCCCTTGTCTAGACTCACATGATGTTTGCAGCTAAACAATGATCAATTATTGGAGGAATCACTTAAAGGGCTCTTCTGGTTGCACTGGAGCCTTCTCTGAGGCAATGGCTAATCTAGGAGAAGTGTTGTGGATCTGGTGATATATCCAGGAAATTCTCTCCCCCCATCAGCAGCTTCCTAGCTGTAGTATCTCCTCTTTGCCAGACCGTGCTGGGCTTGCCTTGAGCTCTAGTCCTGCATCACCATACAAGGCTGTGAAAAACCGCAAAAGGGAATAAACAGTATGGAAAGGAAACCAGAAAAAAGAAAGAGCAGAAATGGAGGATGGAGGAGAATCATGTGGAACCTGATTCTCATTGTATTTGTACATCAGTTAAAAAAAAACCCATGTCTTCCAAACCTATGGGTTTGCCCTCCACCCTATACAGCCCAGAAGGAAGAGACACCCTAAAAAAAAAGAGTTACCACTGACTTCATTTAAACCTGGGCTTGTTTTCATGCCTTCAGCATACACTGACAGACTTTTCTTTGCAAACCTGAAGACTAGAAATGACTTTTTCTTTTCTTAAATGAATGTTGAGTGGCAGCTCCTCTTGCTTTTACCTGCAGGATGTTGCATTCACTAGAGCTGTGACAAAGGTGCAGACAGCCCGTTTCAAGATGAGAAAAGACAACATTGTTTTGGATGAAGATACGCTGCTGTCCCTGCGGGAGCTTCCAGACACCTACAACTATGGCATGTATGCCAAATTCATCAACGACTACGGGACCCATTTCATGACATCTGGCACGATGGGAGGCATCTTTGAGTTCATCCATGTCATTGACAAGGAGGAGATGAGAAGAAAAGGTTAGAATACTACAAGATATTATCTGTTTACAACTTTCTCCTCTAAACCAGGCATTTCTAACCTGATGACGATGGGGTGGGTCCAGTCCACCAGAGGAATTCATCTGGGTCTGGCTGTTCCCCACAGCCATCATCTCCCTGGGCCCTGGGAGGGCTGGTGCTCATTGGCAGCTCTTTGCTGAGCTAGCTGGCATGTCCCATCGTATGATAGGCACATACTTGTGTACAAGCCCAAACATGCATATTAGGGCTGGGGTAGGTAGGGGTACCTGCATGTTGTTCACAAGATGGATGTGCTACTGGCCACATAACAGGAGATAAGCTTGAGTGTCACAAAATGTACTTCCTGATCTAATTTCGGAAGAATATGGGTGAGATTTTGGTAGTTTAGGAAGGAACCTGAGCATTTTTTCTCCCTTTCTTTCAGTGTCACTTGCTAGAATTCTCTGAACTTCTCTTATTTCTTAAAGTCTTTGCCCTGGCCATGGTTAAGGACTGCAAACTCATCCAGAGTAAAGAAAGATAGCCCACTCATGGTTTAGCCTCCTAATAGCAAGGGTTTCAATTTTGTGTAAATGGAAATAATGCATTGTACTTGGCAATACCTCTGCCACTTTGCTCTGGTTAGTGTCATATCCGAAGACTAACAGACCTCTGTTAGCTCCAGTTCTCAACAAATTAGAGTGTATGAGGCTGGACAGCCATACCTCTAAATCTCAGTTACATGAAATATCCACTGCAGATGTCAAGAGCAAGAATAGCGATTACTGGTGAGCCAAAGTGTAACATTTTTCCTAATCAAAAACATAAGATGCAGAACGATAATATGGTACTTTAGTACACTAACTGGGTTGTCAACTTTTGCAAAGATGTCAACAATGCAATACATTTCACTTTCCCTAAGGACTATCACTCCACTCTGGTGAGAGTAACACTGCCTTGGTAGCTCCAGGCTGGACATTCATGCAATAGAAAATTTTGAGCTTGGACAACAGGTGAAAATTGCTGCAGTTGGTAAAAATTGCTATAATTCCATTAATTTCCATGGTTCTGCCTCTGCTTTGAAATGGTTTGGTACCATCAGCATTAGGATAACTATGCGCTCCATACTGAGTGTTAACCGTGCCAATTTTTCCCCAAGAAATTACCAATTGAGAGAATTTTCATCAAGTTCCTGAACTACTAGTGTTTGGAAACATGATGCCTCTTCAGATCATTTATTCACTTTGAAGAGTGAGTGATACAGAAGTGAACAAGATCTTGGCAAGCAAGTCTTCAAGAAGCAGATTGCCAATTTCAGAAGAATTGACCAAGAGCATGTGGAGAGAGGCTATTATTTTTCTTTAGCTTGTGCTTGCTCTGTATGTAAGGGATTTACCGCTATAAGATGCTTCATCTTAGGAAAGAAAGATGTTGAAGTTCACCAAAAGACAAAAATGTGTCCCAGTAGTGATGTAATTTTCATTCTAATGTAGTATGCTTCTTTAATTTTCATCTAACCTAGACGCTGCTAGAAAGTCCACATTTACCAAGTCAGCAGTGCTCTACATCACATGATGTAGACCCAGGACCCACCTGCAGCGGCTGATATGCCACCGTCTAAACGCATTTAGTAGAAAAACTGATTTTTGTAATAGCAATCACAGCCATGCTTGAAGGCTGTGTTTGCAAGGGGATTATCTGCCTTCCCTGAGGAATGGTCAGGATCAGAGTATAAGCGCTCAAGTCTTAGAATTAGGGCTTCATAAGACGAGTTTGAAGCTCTGCAGATGCCTGGAGATGTACTGCCGGGTCCCAACAGGGCTGAACAGCATCACACCTGCTTTAGATCAACCATCCTGAGAGCTCACCTAGCCCATAAATATACTAGTTAAATGCTCTGGAAGAGAAAACATTCCTTTTTTTTATAGAGCAGTGACTAATGCACATGACCAGGAAAAAGATCTCTAGGCTGACTCCTCCCTAAATGAGAGCCAGCTTGGGTGATTGCTGATCATCTAGCTAGACATTGGCATGAGCTGGACTTTGAGCATCCAGGAAACCTGAATTTGGAAAATGAAGTCACCTTCTGGATTTAGAAACCCAGGAATAAACCACAACTCACTGGTGTAGAGCTTAGAGCTGCCGGACCCATTTCCAGCTTTCAGGCTGCAAGGACTTGTGTTGATGTGGTCATGAGTGAAATAAATATCTATATCAGAATGAGGTCCCTTGTTGCTCTGCCATCAATATTTTTCATTACTTGTTTTTAAAATAGATTGTTATGGTTCTATTATTTAGCAGAAAACAGTATAATGTGTTCACACATTACAAGAACATTTATGGGAGAAACATTATGCACAGAGTAAATTAGAAAGAGTCTTCATATATTCTGATTAATTCAAAATGCAGCAGTAAATCTTATCACTCGAGCACATTTAACTGTCGCAAATTATATCATATAAGAAAACTATCAAGGCTCCCCCCTCAAGTGCCAATATTTTCTATGACCACCCTTTTGCAATGATAACCACTTTTCATTTATCAAGCCTCGATCTTGCTGCAACCAATAACGAATTGTATTGACAGACCTTCGCTGAACATAATTACTCAACGGGAACCATGGCGAATCAATTAATCAGGGTGTTCCTCAAGTTTAATTTTATGGCACTCCAACACCACAATAAGCGATCACTCATGTTGCTTTGGGTGAATGAACTTTACCCACTGTGTTTACAACTGTTGAACTGTTTAGTGCAAGTAATTGAGTGCTACACATTTAATCTTCCTCAAGGGCCCAGTTTTGCAATGGGATGTAATTCCCCCTGAAGTCTTGAGCATGCTTCAGCTCTCGCTAGATTGAATCCAGGACTTGTAGCCCCTTCCCCAGGATGCTGAGCATCTCTGCCTGTTGGGATCCACCAAGCCAATGAGAAGATCCGTGCCCTGTTGCAGCTCCAGCAAGAATCTCCTTGTGGAGACGTGTGCAGAAGGGAGCAAAACCAAAGCTGTGGGCACTCTACCAGTATTTTAAACACAAGCAAGACAAGACACTGCTCCTCAGTGCTGGGGTGAGGCAGTTCAGCAGAAAATGCTCTGGGTTGGGGCTTGGCTGGAGGTTCAATCTTTAGACCGTTAACCCACGATGTGCAAATCCTGCTGACCTCTGCACCTCCCTTTCAATACTGTGGTATTGATCACCAGGCTGCTTTGTAAAACACTTTAAGATGCTCTGACAAAAAGAGCAATATAAAAGTCACCTATTACTTACAATACCACATTTATTGAAATCAATGGATTTTTTTAGCTATTAAAGAAGACGGCCTTATATTTGCAGTACACTGAGGTGCGTACATAAAACCAGGCTGTATGAAATATGCACATTGCTTACCTTGGTGAAACCACCTCATTAGTTCCTTTCTCCCCTCTGCAGTCACTTCATGGCTCTCCAGTTAGGTATTTTCATGATGTATGTGGCAGTGCTGGCAGCAGCCCCGCAGCAGGCAGCGAGGCTGTGGCAGCTCGCCGCAGACAGATCTTTTGCAAGTTGCTACTTAAGCCACTAATACATGAGTCAGACCCTGAGTTTAGGAAAATTAGTGAGGATCTATTGATTTCAGCTGCTTTCATCCCCAGCTTTACCCTAGTTATGATTTAGCGTATGAAAAAATGTTTTATTTTAAAATAAATAGACCAAACAAGGAAATACATACCTGAAGCCTTGTGTTAATAATCTTACTTCCTTCTAATGCTTCCTAAGGAAATGATTTTGACAGTAAGGACATTTGCCTCTTCATCTGTTAGGTGATAGGCCCAACATACCCCAATAAAATATTGGCTTTTCAATGGCTGTCCTCCACCCAGAGTAGTTTCTGACTTTGAAAAAAAGGACATGCAAATAACCAAATATTTCTTCATTAATATAAAACAACCAAGTAGGCAAAGGGACATCCACTCTGAAAGTGTCACTGATTTTACTGGTTTCTTTTCTCTTTTGCAGACATGAGCTCTAAAGAGGTCCGTAACTGTATTGGCCTGTCTCTTGGCCTCACAGCCAGCAAGAGTGGAGTGGATGGGAAAGCATCTGCGATATACTCTGACTGTGCAGACCAAGGATTTCTGAGAAGTGGTATGACAGCAGGGCAGATGCCTGATAAAGCATCTTGTGTCACTTCTTTTGGTCACTTGGGCATAGAGATTCAAGTAGGGTCGCACAATGGTACAAAGAAAGGAGCTCAGGTGTCATTCCCAGCCATGGCTCAGACCCAGTTGTGCCACCAAAGCAACTTTGGGTACCAGTCTCCAGGAGTACTGATTGTTCTTGAAAGAGCAGGAACAGAGGTAGCAACACCCGGATTAGGAACATGTAAATAGAGGCCGGGGCGTGGCTGGAAGGCTGCAGTCCCTACAGCCACAACAGACTGGGCATGAATGGCAATGGCAACTATTAAAGAAGTCAAGGCCGACTATAAAAAGTATTCAAAGAGGCAAGGAAGTCCCAGATTTGTAAACCACTTAACCAGCTACAGATAGTGTGGTCTACTGCCCACATGCTACCTAGAACCCAAGGCTGGAGGCATGCGGGGTCTTCAGGTCTTACCAGCTTAGAGAATCTGGGCGCTGAACTCATCACTGACTGCTTTGTGACAATGTGGCAGGGCTCACGCCACGAGCAGGGGATGCCGAGCTCTCATCGATTTCAGGAGGCAGCATCAGCACCGCTCGCTGATAGCCCCTTGCATGATTGATCTCACCTCCATGAAGTACTTTACAGTGTTTGTGAGGAAATGGGAAACAAATAACATGGGTGTAATTCCACTTTTCAGATGCTAAGAGCAACAACGCAGTTGTGAAAGATATTATTTCCCGGATTAGAGGTGGAGATACCGGTTACAGCGGAGGGCTCTTAAACAGTTGGGATGGCAATATGTATCGTCACTGGGGAAGGTCATTAAAATATAATCCTGCTGTTATTGATTTTGAGGTAAGGCTTTTCTGCAGTTGAAGAAACTCTGCCGCTATAAGGAATGAAAGTGTAGCCGAGCAGATCATTTCGTATTTTTATTGTGATCCCATCACAGAACAAGATTAAATGTAATGGGCCACTGATCTGGTAACCTCTTATTCATTTCACAATGGGGAGTACATCTCCCACCGACCGCATCCGCAGGGAGACAGACAAGGAGCTTAATGCTGGATTAGTGCCGAGTTAAGTTTTTGATGTGTCCCCAAACAGCTTCCCGATGAATGGCTCTCCACAGTTGCATTCATCCCTATTATTCTCCCCAACACTGCCTGCCCTCCTGTATTAGCAGCAGACTCACAGCAGGGCTGGGGAAGGAGACTCGTGCCCCCAGCAAAGACCCCCCCATCCTGCTTCTTACCTGCCTATATACCTGGCAATACCTATCCTCTGCAGCCCATGTTGGCTATAGCTGTGAGTGCTTCCAGGAATTTTTAGAGCATGGGGCTCCTGGCTGCTTTGTCAGGTGGGTCCTGTCTTTCTCCATGCTCCAAAAAGAGGGTCTGTGACCATAAAAATCAGCCAAGCTCTACTCCTCCCTTTTGTTTTACTGGATGCCCCATAAAATTGAAAGATCTCTGAAGCCTCAGTGATCTGAGGCTGAGATGGGTGCAAGCGGAGGGGATGGAAAGGGATAGAGATGAGCAACCCTACAGACAAATGACCCAGGGCCAGAGACTGCAGAGGCATGAGGAGCTGTGCACACTTCCTTGGCTGTGGTCAGGAGCACCACATCTACCCTGACATGCTACGATGCTGCTCCAGGAGTGCAGCTAGAAGGTGTGGGGGAAGACCCTTGGTCACAGCAGGGACATGCTGCCACTTCCATCCCTCTCATCCTCATTTGAAAGCACACCCACTCCTGGCTCTTTCAGAGGGTGGGAGAAGGGAAAATGGGATCAGGAATCATCTGCATTATTGGCAGGTCAAGAGGGACTCTGCAAAACTCCCCCAGCAGCAGAAGGCCCCAATAAGATACAAGCGCTTTCAATTCCAGCTGCAGGTTATTCACCTTTCTGCACAAGTTCCCATCCGTTCTGGGCAAAATTTATTGTAATTTTCCAGTAAACCATGCGTTGACCTCTCTGTTGGCTGCTCTGGAGCTCAGCAGTTACTGTGCAACCACAGCTGCCGATAAGCGCTCATGTCCACTTCAGTAGCTCTTATCTGCAGCTCCCTCTCGTTTGTTGAACAGGCTTGTGCAAATTTGCCTAAGAGCTCTTCCCAAAGCCTGGCTGATCCTTCCCACAAATCGCTCTCAGTGCACCTTGTGCAACGAGACGATGCCCAGCTCTTCTCCGGGACTGGTTTCACAGCATTCGCACAGACACATGGATGGGCAAACGTAAACGTGTCCTCAGAGCAGCCTCGAGCTTTTAGCTTTAATATTCCATTGAATGTTAATATTCGGTTGGGTAAGTTGTAATTCCAGTTGCCCACACTGGGCTATTTTTGCTCAGTGCTACACAGGAACTGGATTTTGCTACTGGAAATATTAGGAGCATGTTATGGTCTTAAAGTTGTAGATGGCTCAATATTATTTCACTGCACCAAAGGGTAAAATGCAGGAAGGTAAAATTCATTTTATCGTTTACTGGAAGGTTCACAATCTGGTCACCATTAGTGTTAGGTTGGCATTAAGTTTTGATGACACCCTCTGTTCAAACCCGTTCCAAAACATTTTGGTTTAAAAAGGCAAAAAGCATGCAAGTAGCTCTGAGATTGTGACAGCATTAAGAAATCAGTGAAAAAATGGGCTTACCAGAGTGTTCTAATTTGTCATTTGAATCCAGACTGAAATTCCAAAGCATGTCCAGAAAAGCCAATCCTGCACAAACCTCTAAGATGAGGAAGGTTTTGGAACGGTGGTTTCTCCCCGTGGCCCATCAGTCGTGGTAACACATTTGCATGATGTACATGGAGCTGTCAAGGAAGACAAATGAGTTTTTTCTGAGCCCTGAGTTTATCCAGCAATGTCACAGCTCTCTGACTGTGGTGTGGTAGCATCACCGGTGATGCTCGGCTGAAATTGTCTCCATGCTATTCATCTCCATCCTATGCAGCTGCAGCCCATCCACGAAATTCTCCGCAGAAGCAACCTTGGCAACATGGAAACCAAACGGCAAAACCTGAAACGGGCTTTGGATGATTACTTGTTAGAGTTCAACGCCTGCCGCTGTGGACCCTGCCAGAACAACGGTGAACCCATTTTGGTGGGAGACACGTGTTTCTGCCAGTGCCGACCAGGTTATAGAGGTCCTGCCTGTGAGCAGACTGAGCACCAAGGTAAGGACCCGGGGTGCACTCGCAGCAGGGGAGGGGGAAAGGCAGCAAAGAGACAAGGTTTTCCTCTCCATGTGGTTAACCAACAGCTTCTTGCATCCATACATCAATCAAGCCTTCACTTCTGGATGGCTTTTGTTGCTATGCTGCCCTACACAGCCCTGCAAGACTTAGAAGCTCAGGTGATTATCATAAATGAACTAGCAGAAATGATGAAGTATTTAATAGCTGGAGACTTACTGACACATTCCAAGGATCTGAGCTGGGGTGTGGTGGCAGCACCCTGGCAAAGCCCAGCCGCCTGCATTGTCCACCCAGGGGTGGGCTCTCCCTGCCTGCGGTCCTCTACAGACACAGCTTGTTCCTGTCAATAAGACCATCACCTGGTCCTCACTGACTGCCATGTCACACCCTCAGAATGGTGGTTCTCCAGAGCATCCTGCTAAGGATGCCTGCTACAATGGTGAGAACGCAAACTGCAAGGGTCAGGCAAAGCAACTGGAAAGTGGTGCTGCAGCAATGTGCCACCAAAAAGGCGGTTTTGGTAAAAAATTGCCACGTTGCCAGATTCTACCCCCCAGGGAAATATTTTAAATAGAGGCAAGTATTTTTTGGAGGTAAAAAAAAAAAAAAAAAGTGCTTTTCTGAAGTGGCAGGCTTTTACGTTTTCTTCATCACTTTATACACTACCCTAAAATATAAAATGGGTGGCAAAAAAAGCCAACCTTGGAGCATGCTCTTTTATTTCAAAAAAAGCCACAATTCTTTCTCAGTATTTTTGTCCTGGTTCATAATGACAAAAAACTCTAAACCTCAGCACATGAAGCTGGCAGAAAAAAATCTGTCTTCAGAGAAGTTCCACCAGGCAGAGCTCCAGCCCTTCAACCGTGTGCTCATAACTAGGGTCTCATCACTGAAAAATCAAAGCTGTGATAAGGAGTGAGAGCAGAGCTGGGTAGATGGTTTCTGAAGCTGAACTCAAAAGCATTGCCTCAGTCACTGCAAAGTGGGTTTCTTAAAAAACCTCAGGTTCTTTGAGTTATCTCCAAATCCAAGGAATCTGCCTTAGATGAGCAGCTTGGAAAGCTAAGGACCCAGCCCCAAAGCTGCCCACTGAACTGGGCAGCCCCTGTGCTCCCCGCTTTTAGCAACAGCAGGGACAGACACATTTCAACTCATGGGCAATTTCTAGTTTTAAATCTTTAGTTCCAAAACTCCTTTAAGACCAAACACAGGGTTTTTTTTTAAAAGCATGATGTTTCAGCAGATGGGAAACCCAGCTTTCTACCCAGCACTAAGTAAGAGCACACATATCTATTTGTGCTGTCTGGATTAATAAAGTGCCCAAGCCAGGCATGAAGGCCAGTTGAGTAAATAAAAAACGACAGTAAATGACAGCCATCAAGCATTCCCATCATTCAGGAGCGCTGCCATAATCCATAGTATCGAACGCTTCTGACAACTCAGTCTGTACTGTAATGAAAAAGCCTTGAAACCACCCATCTCCAAAGGGATGGGCAAGCTTCTCAAAACACCTCCATGATGTTAGGAGACCTTTGTCCCTCTGGCTTGCTTAGAGGTGGGAAAGTTAGTGCAGAGAGAACTGTCAGCTGCCCTCTGGGAAAGGAAAACCAAACCGCAGACTTTCAAATGAGCAGAGAGGTAAAAGAAACAGGTATTGGCATCTGAAGAGAGTGATGCTGCTTCATCACCCCTGGTTTCAAAGTACCTTGATCTCAACAGCCTCTTAAGTGCTGGACATGGCTGGGATGGACCAGGGAGTCCTGCTCATAGCAGAGGTTACAGCCAGAGCCAAAATCAGAAACTGCTGGTGGCATTCAGCTCAGTCTTTCTCCCCTGCTCCCACCCAAAGTACGTTGTCGATGAAGGGATGCACTTCACTCCTAAGAGCGAAGTATCAATATGTTTATTGATATAAAACAGCTATTTAACAAAGTTTGATTGTAAATGTGACAGTGGTTTAACAAGATTTGATAGCAAGGTACATTCGATTCTTTACTGCATAGAGGACAGAGTCAGACCAAACTGTCAGAGAGACCCCACCATGGAGTTATGAGGTTCAAAAAGGACCTTCTTGCATTCTAAATTCCTTCTCAGAGTGGAGTTTAGATGTGGCTGGATCCAGACTTAGTCCCAGACTTGGCCAGTGGTTTATGTCTAAAGGATTACATATGCACAGTCAATCCTCGATATCACTTAGCTAAGATTTCAGAGCTTCAGTATGCTTTTTCCCAGTTCACTTACCGAGTATCTGACATGATAAGGATTCTCTCAACCTTGAGGACTAACCTTGAAAGGTGTCCCTATTCAAGGGGAGATCATAGAATCATTGGAAAAGACCCTTGAGATAATTGAGTCTATTAGATTCTGGAGTGCAGCTCACTGATGTGCAGGAGAGCTCAGTGGGCCCTGAGCTGTCCACCATTTATGGAGTAAGCTGATTGACTCAAAGTCATGTTTGCATACCAACTAGAGATGTTAGTTTCTTCCAAACTTGACCTGAGTAGGACATCGACCAGCACTGTGGTTAGGTGGGTGCATTGCTCAAATTAGCCCTTGGCTATTGTGCTGTTATCTGTCTCATCTGAATCCATTTTGAGCTGGATGCAGCCATCATGACCAGATGCATCCATAACCACTGGTGGCTACCACTTGAGCAGGATCTTGGGAAATACAGGTCAGGTTTGGGGAAGGAGGAGCATACCATCACAGTATGCTACTGCAGTTAGGCCATATGTAGCACTTCAGACCTGAATACTTCCTTTTTTTCCCTTTTTTTGAATGTGTTTACAGGCGGTGAGACAAATGGGCACTGGAGCTGCTGGTCGCAGTGGGGTCCCTGCCAGTCAGGCACAGCGCGGCGCAGCCGGCAATGCAACAACCCAGCACCACAGCGTGGTGGGCAGCCCTGCATGGGGCGGGACCTGCAGAGCAAAGCCTGCTGAGAACCCACCAGACAGCATCGCTCCCCACAGGCCCATGGTTGAAAGTGGTTTGGAGTCTGTGCCTGGCTATAAGTACTCAGGGCTTAATCCTGCAACATGGTTACACTGGGGAGAGATAATTGTGAGGTACTGCATTGCCATCTATATAGAGAGACATGCTGGATTTGCTGTATAGAACCCAACTGCTGTCCAGAACCACTGCTTTGGCTTGCATTGAATGCCTGGCTACCACCTTGCCCTCACACCACAAGATGTGATGGCAGCCTCACCAGTTCACAGCGGCATGGATGCAATGCATGAGATGGTGGAAAATCCACACGGGTGGCTTTGCTGCTGGGTGACCATGGGGCTATAACATGTCATTAAATAGATTTACTGGAAGTGTTTATGTAAGTAAGCTTGACTCACAGAAATTTTTCTATTTGCCTTTGGAAAACACATTAAAAGCTCGTGATCTCTGCATTTTTATGCAGTTGCTATTGACATACGTAGCATGAAACTTTTGTAAGTTGGGACTCTCAGATTTTTAAGTCCAGCATATTGGCCAGGGCTGCATTTGCAGCAAAGCTGTACGCTGCTCTGCACGGGAGGAGGCTTATGCCTGAAGACGCCAAAGCATTATTGTGAAATGCGAACTCAAACTGGCGAAGAATTTTTAAAAAATAAAATAAAATAATAGGGAGGCTCGAACATAACCATTTGGCAGAGGACATTCACACACAAGGCTACTCCTCTTTACGATCAGTGATGAATTGACTGTTAGCACGCAGGCATTTTATCTCCCAGGCACCCAGAGCTGTAGAAGATGCTAACGGGCTGCTTGATTTAAGGGGCTTTTTTGAATGTAAGACGTAAATCTCAGCACAAGAATACACACAATATTGAACTGCGTCCAGAGACCACGGCGAGAGACCGCAGCTCCCTCTTAATGAACTGCCACAAAAACCTGGGGTGGATGGAAGGCAAATGGCACTTCATTTTACTGTGCTTTTCATTACAAGGAAAAGAAGGCAAAAAAAAAAAAAAAAAAAAGGCCTGAGAAGGAATCAGGCATTATGAAAAGCAACAACAGCAACAAAACCTCAAAGCACAAAGGAGCACTTCTATATACATTTGAATGGAAAGAGGGAGTAGAATGGAATCGTGGTTTAGTGAAAGAAATTGCTCAGCTCTACCTCTGGTTCTTGGAAATGCTTGTTTTTCAACAGTGTGTCAGTGGTGATTTAGAGTTTGACACTTAGCTGATATAAATCAGCATCGCTCCTTCACCGCTGCTGATTTATGCTACCTGAAGATCTGGCCCCGTATTTGCTTTTGTGTGCGTTTTGGCCAAAGGACAATTTTTCTCATTGTTTCTCTTTTGCTTGAAAAGGAAACTACAGGTTCTTTTAGGATAAGAAAACAACAAACCATGTTGTGTCCAACACTGAGACGTAACTGCTCTGTGAGAAATCCCTACGATGAGTAGCAAAGCTGTGGCCTTTTTGCCAACTTTGCTTTTCCAGGTAAAGGTGACATTCACCCAGAGATGAATTTGCCTGGATCTGATGTCTTCTATGTTGGGAAAATGCAGCAGCATGAAGCACCCATATATCAGTATGATTTAGACACCCCAAAGGAATGTGAAATGCAGGATCAAAACAAGCTTTCCCATCAATATGGGATGTCAACACTGTTTGGTGTTGGGCTGGCAGGTTATGTAGAAACAGGAGACTGTGCTCTCACATGGGAACAGGCTGCCCAGGAGAATGGTGGAGCCACCATCCCTGGAGGTGTTAAAAAAACAAGTAGATGTGGCACTTTGAAACATGGTCTAGGGGTCAGGGAGATTTTGGATGAAGGTTGGACTTGATGAGCCTAGAGGTCTTTTCCAACCTAAATGATTCTATGATTCTATACACCAAGGACTAGTTTGGCTCATAGGCAATTCTTACCTTTACACCAACTGCTTAGGACTCAGGAAAATGCCTGAAAGTAAAAAGAGTATAAAGTTACCTTAGTTAGAAAGCTGAGTATGCTTCTTTTGTGACCAAAAGGAAGAACTTAATGAACAAAAAGATGTGATGCCTTGGAGGCAGAGGAGGGACAGGACCTGCAGGAAGGCAACCTGCATCCTCAGCCTTTAGGGCCATTTCTAGAAGGACAGCTCACAGGCTGGAGAACCACAAAAAAAAAAAAAAANNCAAAAGGAAAAAATCCAAGTGATTAAAAAAACCGCATGTAAAAACGCACCATGAAGCACATACACATAAGAGCAAAAAAGCTGGGATTTGCCTGCAGTTATTCATTCTCCACTTTGAGCACTGCAGTGTGGGAGGACAGAGATGAAAGTGAGGATATGTGTGGGGCAGAGATCATCATTCACCTCACAACTCAGGGCAAGGAAATACAAACCCAAGGGTTTCCTTCAAATGCCAAAGGCAGCTCGGTAGCAGCCCCTCTCATCCTACCGCTGCATCAGGGCTCAGGCATCCGCATGGCTAAAACTCAAGAGCAGCAAAGCTGAAGTCATAAGAAAGGAAGAAATTGCCTGTAAGGTCTGGGGAAAAAAAAAAAGATTATGAGCAATTACACATTTACAATGTCAGTCAAAGAAGCTAATAATATCTCACGTTGAAGTGGCCAGCAGGAGAGTTGTGTCAGATGAGATAAGCAGCAAAAATGCAGGTTTCTTACTTAAACTAAAAGCTCAGAGGGTACAATAAAACACTGCAGTTCCGCCCTGGTTTTAACCAGGGATGGTTAAAACGGATTTTCCCCTTCTTGCACACTGACATACATTTGATATAGTTATTTATCCTATATATTTCTTGCGGCGTATTTCCCAGTAGACCTTGTTTATCTCGCTCATAAGTGCATGATGGATGTATGGTGCTTGGGATAAATGGTATCACAATCAGATATTTTTATGGATATAGGCAAACTGGGTTATTAACAAAGGAAGGACAGAGAGCAACCAGTATGCAGAAGGAAACAGCAAATGATTGATGACTATACACCTGAGGTTGCAAGGTGCAGCCTCCAGATAACCAGCTAACAGGAGAGAAGATAAGGGCAGCGCTTGAGACAGAGCTGTTTTCTACCTCGGGGTCAATGTCACGCCGACTATCCACACGCCTGCGTCCCTCTGAGCTGCTCTTGTTCTAAGAGCAAAAATTGTTGCCTTCGTTTTTACACAGTATAATGCAGAGACACATCCAAAACATTTAATCCTACTCCCCAAAAAACCCAGGAACAAAAGAAATGCCAGATTCGGAGGAGTTTGGGGAGGGACCGGCGTTTGTTGCGCTGCTATCATGCATGATGCTATCATGCTCAACACAGTGGGACTCCTGGCGCTGCATTACAAATAAGTAAAAAAATACATTCATAATGGTAGTAATTATTGTCTTCATCTCTACTTTTGTTGATTTACAGAAGCAGGGGGTGTTAAAATAGGGTAGAAAAGGAAGATAAATCTGCAGGCATAATTAGACCTGAAATCTGGTAGCCGTCTTGGGTGCTCACTGGGCTCTTCAGCCGCCAAGGCACGAAAACTAGGAATTGGAAATCTAGGGATTTTTAACATCTCTGCCTGGACTTGCTGGGTTGCTTTCAATAAAATCTCTCCACCTGGGAGAGAACCTGGGGAGGAGCAACTATATCCATCTGACAGCGGGAGAAACAGGAGCATGGCAAAATAATTTAGCAATACAATGACTACCACAGGGCTTGCAAGTCCCCAGCCACAGCCTAGACCATGTTCCAGCCTCACAGGTAAATGTGAAGTGTCTATGTGATATGAAAAGAGAGGGAGCAAGTGAATCCAGGCTGGAAACCAGTCTCATTTACCCATTCCTGATGGAGATGTTAGGGGCTGCAAGAGTCAAGTTGGTTTTGTCCTGGGAAAGCTGGATGTGACAATTAAAACTTACCTTCAATACCCATTTGGGAGTTTCCTGAGACATGTTGACCAGACCCAGCACACACTACAGCAGCAAAGTCTTCAAGCAAAGAGGTGGAAAAAATACAGCTTCTCCACGTTTGCTGAGTTTCTTTTTCCACAAGCAAACTGCTTGTGAAAATATAATATGGGATGTAGTAAAGGCCATTGAGACAAGTGTCTTAACCAGAGAAAAGGGCAATCGGTGCATGCACACATTGTGCCTGAAGACTTCCCAAGTTTTCATATGTGGGTTATTAATCTAAGCTTCTAAACAGGAAGTGAAGTTAGAAACACCAGTAAAAGACAGTACCAAAATTTAGTGCATACCAAAATGAAACAATAAAAGCTTCAGCATAGGATTTTTTATTACCCTCTAGGTCATAATAAGTCATTAGTTAGTTGAATCAAAGCACAAAATCACAAAGACAAGATAAAGTTACGTCCTTTATGGGAGGCTTCCAAGCCTATAGACTCAATATTCAGCCACTACTGAAATCATACTTCAGTGAGACTATCCTGCTGACTGTGAAGATTGTCAAATCTCTCCTCTCTTCCTCGAGAAAAAAAACCCCTAATATACAAACACAGACACTGCCACTTAAAAAAATCTGGGCTTTTCTGATCAGGGAACTGAAGTCCAAATTGAGGATGCTACTTTTGGCTCTGCTTGCCACAACAGCAGATAGATGCACTGTGACTGTATGTCACAGTGCTTACTCCAGCTTGATGATCAGGAAAGGTGCTCAAATTTACAAAAGCCACTAGATTTATCTGAGAAAGTTCCTTAATCAGATTGCATTGATCTTCCTCAAGAAGGGCAGGCAACTGTGCTGCAGTATGTGTCCTCACAGGTATGCATGAACCCTGCACAGCATCCCTTTAAAAAACATTGAAGAATATCATACTTCGCATAAGCTGTGACCTCTTTGACCATGACCCAAAATGAACCTCTTGGCAATTTTTCATCACACAAAAGATAAGACATTTACACAGCGGATAACGGAAATATTTTGTGTTGGCAGCTCAATTATGAAGCCCATAATGAGTACAGAGTACTCTTCTTTTACATATGCAATGTGCTCTTCCTTTCTTAAAGCTGTCACAGAAACCTTGTCAATAAGTGTGGAGGCGGCATGAGGGCTACAACTAAATGCATGTTCCATTGTTCAGATGTCAGAGAGCCTGAGCTGTTCTTACAAGAATTACATTTAGACAACATCAGTCTGAAAGGAGAGAAACTGGTGATACCAACCCATCATCACCATCATTGATAAAAACACTCAGAAGAGTGTTTGACCTTGCAGATGTTAGAAGACTCACAACACTTATGAACAACTTTGCACTGGCAGAGTAATTTTCCTGGAGCAAAGCTACTGCTGGTTATTTTACTGCATGCTGCACCAAATGTATTTGCAAAAATCGTTAACCACCAACCAAGCTGTAGGAGGCACGTCCCTGGAGTGATCCAGGCTCAGGTCAGTCATGAAATGGTGCGCAGTATTACAAGTTCTTCTCAGTGGGTGACGCATGGCTCTGGGGACAGTAATAAAGGACAGACTATTCACTTTTCTTTAACTCTTTTCATAGCAAATGCTCTTCATCTTAGATGTCCTAACCTGAGTGGATCAGCAATGCAGCTGCCGAAATACAGGCTTTCATGGGATTGAACTGATGAACCAGAGCCTGTTTGGGGCAGAGGCAACTCCTAAGGCCAAAAAACCTCAGGGGATGTGCAAAGATGTTTGTTCCAAAATGTTCCACCTATTCTGCCCATGACAGAAAAGCTGTCCGCTCATCTTGCTCCAGTAGAGGGTCCCAGCACCCTGGAGTGACAGCCCTAGCCAGGGTGCAGCCCCTCCTGCAAGTGTAGCCCTCTCTCCTGCCCTCCAATATCTCCAAGCAGCAGAAGGAGCAGCAGTTGCTTTCCAGTTCTCCACCCCAGTAGCATCCCTCTGTCCTTCACAGAATCATAGAATGGTTTGGGTTGGAAGGGACCTTAAAGATCATCTAGTTCCAACCCCCCTGCCATGGGCAGGGACACCTCCCACTAGACCAGGTTATGCAAGGCCCCATCCAACCTGGCCTTGAACACATCCAGTGACAGAGCATCCACAACTTCCTTGAGTTACCTTCCCTCCCCTTCCCAAGGAACCAGAGCATCAGTGTATCTGAGCATACCAGGCTGTAACCAATGCTCTCCGTGTATCTGTTCTACTTCAGAAACACACAGGAGGAAGTTCATCACTGTGGTAGGAGTACAACTGCTACATAATCTAACAACACTTCGGTGTCACCAGACTGTTCTTCACAATTTGATTTTCACTCCTTCAAGACCATTTCTAGTACAGCAGACAATTAAAGTTAAATAAAATAAATTGGGAAATTGGAGTAGTGAGGCACAGCAGCTTTAAATGTCACATTAGATACTATTGTGCTTATTGAGATTTAGACTTTAATATGCTGTATTTTGCTCCACATGACACAGCTGTCTTCACAGGAGCTGCATATTAGCACACATTCTGGTGCACGTAAGATCAGTCTTTTCTTATCTCAAAGAAACCTTCAAAGCCAAGACAGTAAAATTTAAAATCATGCAGCTACCAAATAAGGCAGGAGATAAAGCTTGTCTCAGTCAGCCCATCACAATAAAGACAGAGAAAAGTCAAAATATTAAGAACAGTAAGAGCATTCAGTCCCATGGACAACTGCAAAGCATGTCCGAAGGTCTGATTCGTAACACACACCCAGCTCCTGCTGCCTTCTGAAATGTTTCCAGCTTCAATGCACTTGGATAAGACCCATAAGCAGAGCGAAGCCAACATAGGAAGCCAGTCAAGCAACATCTCCTCACTCCGTTCGCCAACTGCTCATCGGTTTTGTGTAAGTTCCTAATGATTCTCTCTAGCAAGTAACTGTCTCAGCATCTGGCCCAGAGCATGATGAACCACCGTTTTGTGGGGCAGGGTTGTTGCACTGTCGTCTCCTTGTTCGTTGGCCTCCTGAACATGGAGACCAGCTGGCCCAGCAACCCCAGTTTCCATTAATAGCAGCTTCTGGAAAAAAAAAAACACAACAAAGCCAGAAAGTCAGAATAAAGCAGCTCTTTCCATGGGAAGAGCTGTCAGCTTCCATGAATCATATTTAAATACAAACAGCTCTTCCCCTGTCCACACCGCTAACAACATGCTTGAGTCATTAACAATGAGTGATTGTTTTAAAGATGTTAATTCTCTGTTCTTTCTGGTGTTTGTTCACACTTTATGCAGCAAGCAGAAGGCAAAAAAAAATCAATTAGCTTTATATTTGCTTGTAGGATGTGTCTCTCTGTGACTTGGTCCAAGCCTAGGTAAGAAAAACAGCAACTAAACTCGTGTCAGCCACATTTTGAGGGGCTAGAGGAAATGTTAGCATGTTCTCCTTCAGTGAACAACAGCTTGAATATTCAGCTTTCTACCCATTGCTTTTCCTATTACACTGTTTCTTCTGGACCCTGAGCATGTGAGTGACATAAATTCCAAATCCTGAGAATCATGGAGCTGAACAGGAAGGTAATACATAAAAGGAAGAAAGGGGAGTGAGAAAGTTATATGTTGACAAGTGGATGGAGATGAGTCTTCAGGAGGGTCAGATGTGATCCCGTGTGTGGTAAGCAGACTGGAACAAGGTGTAAGTGACTCCACAGATTAAGGCTCTGTAGACTTCCTTAGAAACACCTACAAAAATCACCCTCTGCTCAGTGAAATCTTGGCCTAAAATGTATTTCAGCCTGGCTCAGTTAGGACACAGTCATGCAGAATGAGAATTGGATAAAAAACTGTAAACAAAGCGCAATGATAAATGCAGTGCATCAAATTGTGGGATGGTGCCAGAGCTCTGGGTGCCTGAGATCTGGTATTATTTAGCATCTGAATTAATGAGCTGGAAGAAGTAAACAAAATGATTAAATTCACAGATGATCCTAAACTAGAAGGAGTTAAGAACATCAGTCAGGAGACAGCAGTGATATAAACTGACCAAGAAGCATTAGTAAATGCTTCAAAACAACATAATAAGATTTTAAGATTAAAATGCACGGTAGCATATCTGGGGGAAGATGGTTTGCAACATACTGGCTGTATCAAAGGGAAAACTTAGAGCTGTTGGAGGAGATCTGAGGCTTGTCATGGGCTGTAAATTAGGTACGAGTTTGTATTATTATACAATTGCAAGGTGTGTTTATGCAGCTTTGAACTGCAGAAGTAAAGCCACCTCCTCCTGAGTGCACAGAAATTTAGAAGAGGGCAGGGACAGTCCATCTGTGACCTTTGCAGGACCCTAACGCCTCGTGCATTGGGCTGGGCAAAGTGGGGACAGCCAGCGCTGGGCATTACTCCCCATCCATCAGCCGCTGTCCCCTCAGGGACTGTCTCCCCAGACTTGGGGTCCCTCTTACCTTTCCTCTTGCTGATCTCACAGGCAGTGCCACTGTAGCCAAGGGGACACAAGCATTTACATTCGGTTCCTGAAAATAAAGAGAGATGGTGGGATTAGAGGGTGGGATCAGAGGGCGGGATTAGAGACTTCAAGTCATATTGCCCTGCAGACACTCATTTCTTTCCAGTGCTTCATCTTCTGTGATCTCAGCATTTTTTCTCTGATGGTGAAAGTATAAAATAGCAATAAAGGAGAGGAGCTGTGACTACCCTGCTGCCTCTCTCGCCTCCCTGGCCGTTTGTTCCTGCCACTGCACCGTAGCTCAACCTCAGCTACACCCGTGCAGTCATTCAGCAAGCCAGGGTACCACACAGTCCCCCTGCTCCTCTCCAAAAGAGAGGTCTTGGTAGAGCTGAGGAGCCAACTGCAGCATCTAGGAATGAGCACCTGGGACAGGAACATCCCAGCTTGGCTTTGTGGCAGAGGAAAAGTCCACGTAACCCCACACTGGCTGCCCAGGGCTGTGGTGTGCATCCCATGGCAGGACTGTAGATGAGAGCTCCTGCTCAGGAAAATGAACGGTCATTTAAAACCTCTTGTTGAGAAGACACTAAATGAGACGCTAACCTGACTTAGCTCCTAAAAAGTTATTTAAACAAGTCTAATCATGAGAAGAATCCGTTAAGTGCTACAATCAACTAGCTGGTACCTGAAGTGATCATTTCTGCATTAGATACATTTAAATTATAACAAGTCTCATCAGGACTTTTGGAGATGCAGACTGGAATTAGGCACTTGACAAAATGGTCCCTTTGTTCGGAGCTCTCATCACATCATATATCTCTGTTTAGGCAGTGCGGTTTTCATTCAATTTGATTATTTTTCCTCTTCATTTTTAAATCACAGGCTGCTTAGAAAGGAGGACAGCTCCTGTTGGAAATGGGGGGAGGTGACAGTGATAACAGTGCTTGGCACTTACATGGTGCTTTTCATCTTCAAAACACTTTTACAAAGACTAATTAATGCTGAGACTAGTCACTTCTCTAGGAGGGTGGAAGCAATCTTAAAAGCACAGGAGGAAACTTAAGCCAAGGGGTTTTGTTCTGTTTTGTTTTTTAAACGCATAATTGAGAAGGAACAAATTTTTCCACAAAACTGATACAGATGGCCACTCCCGTTAAAAGACACGACCCTTGACTTTACTGTCTTTACTTACCAGTGGCATTCTACAAATAGATCAACTTTAAAAAAAAATTAATTACCTGAAAAAGAAATGACAGGAGACACTAAAGAGCAGATTACGTGCCAATCTGCCTCACTCCCCACAAATTCCCAGCTCATTTCTCTTAAGAGGGTAGAGAAGAGGTACAAAATCTTTCTACCTTGCAGAAAGGGGATGCCATTGCCATGGCACGGAGCACAGCGACAAGAACTGGTCTCCAGTTGAAACTCATCAAGAGCCCTTCGGAGATTCTCCTTTATTGTGATTGCATTAGCAAAGTCGGTTGGAGTCACCAGCTGATACAGCGGCTCTGCCTAGAAGGGGAGAAGAAACTGCATTTGTTTCCAAGTTCAAGATGGTGTGAGCATCACAGGGCTCGGTGGTGGCACAGCTGGAGAGGGAGATGAAGACCCTGTGGTACAGGCTCCAGGTTTCCCATTAGTATTTCCTTAAGCCTCATGAAAACAAGCCAGCGATGGCAGGAATACTTAGAGGGATCCTCCTCTTGGTCTACAACACCGAAGCAGTTGCAAATGCCTAACAAAATACAACAGCCATACTGCTAGTTGCCAAACTTCTCCAAGGTTTCATTAAATGGTCTAGTGGTCATGGTAGTGTTCGGCTGATGGTTGGACTTGATGATCTTATCCAACCTTAGAGGTCTTATCCAACCTTAATGATTCTATGATTCTATTCTATGAAATCCTTTCTCATCCATTTTCCTGATATTGACATTTTTGGTTCAGATTTGCTCAAACTTACCTTTCCTGAGTTCTCTCTTACTCCTATTAAAAAAAGGTCTCCCCAAAACCCTCCTACAAGAACCTCCTTCATTCCTCCCACAGCCACACAGCACAGCCAGAGGCACAGTCACAGGCATCCAAATTTGCACTTTCACCTGAACCACTTCTAGATTTAAAGGCTGATCTCTCTCTTTATGAAGCCAAGATAAGTGTTTCTACTGTCTGCAGAAGGAAGAGGATTGTGATCTTCATTTGCAGGTGGGGTTGGTGGGAGAAGATAAGAGGGTGCCCAATACATTGAATGTGCAAGTAGGGACCAAGGAGACTTGGACCTGCTCATTTATTATTTTCCTGGGAACAAGGGAAGGTTAAAGTGTGGTCTCAATATTGCCAGTCACTCATTAATGCCAGTGGGATGACATTGGCACGTCATCAGAGGACCCAGCCCAAATCCCCACCCTTGCTCTGGAGATGTCTGCCACACAGGTCACGGCAATACAGTAAGCATGAAAGATCAACATACTGCTATCACAGGCTCAAGCTACAAGAAATAGAAGAAAGTTTCAATTAAAAAATACTCATTTCCTGCTGCTGTACATCCACTCTTCATCAATTATCTGCGATCCATACTTTGCTTTTTGAATTCAGATCATACAAATGAGGAAACACACTAAAAGTGACCTGCCAAGTCCCTTCAGCAGATGATTTATGAACTGATTTGCTTTAGTTTTCCCTAACTAAGCATTCTTGTGCTGACATTTAGTCACACTCTGCTGGCACTTTTGATCTTCAAGCCCCACAGGGATATTGGTATGGAAATGAAGGATTATAGATAACCAAATCCAAATTACATCCATCCGGGGTGTTTCTCTGGGCAGCCTGGTCACTGATGCCAGGCAAGACAAAGAACATTTCAATTTCTTATGTGAGAATTTTCTGTCCGTGAGATCTAGTGTGGGAGGTTGCATTTCTGTTGTGTCCTCTCCAGAGACCCTCCAGCACCTTTCTGGAAGGTCAATCCACAGCGCACCAGGGGCTTGGGAAAGCCATGACCTGTGCAGCAAGTACTAGTGAGGCACTGGCTGTATTTACAAATTACTGATTTTTGCCTTGCTTAATATTTTTTATATTTTTTAGAATTTACCTTATTTTTTTAATGAGAAGTCCGAATTTTCAATGAGAAGCAAACATTTAGAAATATAAGTAAGTTAAAAATATGAGTAATTTTGCCTAAAATTAAATTTTGTAATGAAAACCAATTATACAATAATAAAATCAACTTCCACCACTACCAGCCCAAACCCCTGTTCAAAAGGATGTTCTCTTGCACCTCTGTACTAGTCACTCAGAGTGAACTTACTTTGACATTAAGACTGATGAGGCAGAATTGCCACATATTTCTGCTTGCCTTTTACTTTTACAGTGCCTTGCATTTCTGAAACTCTTTAGGATCAAAAAAAGCCTTGACTCTTCAAAAACTAGCTCCTACTTCTAAGGTTTTGCTAAGCTGCACAAACATGCAGGCGTGCGTGGATGGTGAACTGCTTGGCCTTCTGAACCAGAAAGAACTGTCGCTAAATAGTCACTGGTGCTCATAGAAGACAGGTGAAATGTCAAGGAAAAAAGTCCTTATGAAACACATGCTGCCAGATACATTTTTGCTAAGTGATACACTGGTAAGACAGAAGGTGGATCATCTGATCTGCATGGTAGGCAGCAAGTGATCCCATCTGCATAGCCAAGTTAGAAGGGTTAAAGCTGTTTACTTCATATATCTCCAGCCATACCCTTTATTTTTTTATTAGCTGTTTACTTCATGTACCTCCAACCATACCCTTTTTTTTTTTAAGAACCCTAAAATCATTAAGGCTGGAAAAGACCTCTAAGATCATGAAATCCAAATGTCAACCCAACACCATCGTGATTTTTAATGCATCACACCTTTGATTTTCTGAATACTCAGAGAAACTATTTGCCCTAGAAATTTCCCTGTTGTTTTGTTGTTTTTTTTTAAAATCCTGTTTATTTAAACACAGAGCTCACCGAGGTGCTCAGCTAAGAGAGGCTGAAAGAAGTGATGGATACAGTACCTTTAGCTTTATGATTTCAGGGTTGTACTGCACAGCATCTCCCCACTCCTGCATGAGGGCAGCCGTCGGCAGGCCCTTGTACGCCAACGCGGTAATGTGTTCGCTTGCTCCGCCGCGAACAAGGATGATGTAATCTTCCACATACTGTTTTTCGTAGGTGCTGTCTGCAAAAATGCATCCAGAAAGTGGAAGTGGTCAACCCTGCTCAGCTATGCCCTTGTGGATTGAAGCCAAGACAGAAACTCACAGCCTAACACCCCAGTACGTGACCCATCCCATGGAGAAGCCACAAGTGTTTCACACCTGGTTTCCTACACTGTGCATCCTGTGTCTCTCCTGCTCCCTTGCAGCAATACTCCATCCTCCTCTCCCACACCCTGTATCTCTCCCCCCAGATTTCTTCCCCATGGTTACAAGCTTGCAGGTCCTCCCACTGCTCCTCACCACCATGAATATTGCCTGTTCTCCTCCACTATCTTCAGGTGCACCCTCCTCCCACTGCAACACCCCCCAGCTTCCCACATGACCCCCAAGGCTCCTAAAACACCATTTCCTCCCTGCTTTCCCCATCTGGGCTTTTTTGGGTGCAAGAAGCAGCATGCAGGGCTGCTCTGCTGAGAGGCTGGTGGATTGGTAACATTGCACCAGCCATGTGGGTAATGGTTGATCTGTCCTTATTTTTCCCTGGGACACTGAGCAGATATTTCTTCTCTACCCAGCAAAGATCTTGCAAAAAAATGAAGCTTTGAGAACTCTGTTAGGCTGGGCTGGGGTTAGCCAGTGGACTCCGCAGCAGCTATGAGGGAGTGGGGAAATACTCCAAGATCATAAAATCTTTTCACTATGACTAAAGCTAGAAATTAAATGCCAGAAGTGTTTCATGCTTACCTCCAATCTCTTTTAAAAGGGATTCACAGCCGTCTTCAGTTATTCCAAGGCCCACATAGACAGATTTAATTTTTGCACCAATGTTAAAGCCATGGTGTGCACATTTCTGGACATCGCTCAGAGAATAACCTTAAATACACGCCAAAAAAATGTAGTGTATTAATTCAGCTGTTTGATGTTTTATGTCCATATACAGAGAAAAGGGGAGTTGATAAATATTTCTGCATTAGGAGAAAAGGAGATGAGATGAAGAAGCCTTTTTTAGGATATTTACCAGATCTATATAGAATGAAATGAAATCCATACATTTTACAGAACTCTGAAACTCTGAATGTGCAATTACAAGGTAAAAGCTGGAAGATGAGGCTTTTAATTACCAACTCATCTGTACTGAGTTATGCAGAGCCGCAATGGGTGGGAGCTTGACTTCTTAAGAGTAACAACAGATGAAGCAGGTTTTCCTCCCTTTGCTAGCTCACATCTCCAATTCTTTGCTGCCAGAAGAGCCATAATTGTTTCATGGAAGTTTCTCCATGAAGCTCTACTACATTTTTTTTTTTTCCTGGCATATAAGAATTTGCCCTAAAAATCTGCAGGTGGAAGGATGTTCTTTGCCAAAGTCCTTCTCCAAACTCCTTGCTGTCCTGAGACTCAAGAATATTTAAGCAGTTATCATTGTGAAACACCAAATACAACACTCAAGTATCTTTTTTTGCTCTGTTTTTTTGTTGTAATCCCCCCCACCCTGCCCCGTTTTTCTGAATTCTTTACTTTTTTAGTTAAACTCATGCCTTGATGATACAAATGTTTACATAAGCTCACAACATAAGTATCACAGTGTGGCTGTCCTGTTCCTGTGCTCTTCTCATACATCTGATATTGGCCAATTTCTAGAAAAGAGGATGCACTGAGTTTTAGGTTGATGCAGGATGGGCCCTATAGTTCATAGTCCACTGGCACCTGAAGGCAGGAATGACTGTTTTATGACATCCTTGTGCAGCACAATCAGACCTCTCCCCATGTCTTTCCCACAGCAAGTATCAAATAATGAACCACAGACACATATGGCACATTGGATTGCATGTGACAACCATGTGCCATGGCATGTGAGACTTGATCTGCAAAAGAAGACTTGACTTACAGCACAAACATTATGATGGATTTGAAGGGAAAAATCTGAATTCTCAGGCTAGACCTACCAAACCCCAGTGAGAACTTACAACCCAGCTCAGCACTGGCAACAGTGTGAAAATGTTGGTACCACTGGAGGATCCTGATCTAGGATGTTGACAGGCAGCATTCTGATGCAAACAGTGATACACATTAGTTCAAACGTGGCTTGTGATGAGGCCACACCAACAGCTGAGAGATTGGGCAAAGCTCATGTTCTGAATATCTAAAATCTGAAGCTAAATTCTGTCCCTCCAGGCGGTACCTGACTACAGGAGAAGACTTCCTAGACAGCAGAAGAGCAAAGAGACAGAGCATCACACATAGCAGAGTCCACTAAATGCTTTCGCAAATAGTCCGCGAAGGCAGTTACTCACTCCCACGCCAATGAATAAATAAGAGAGTGCAGCTATTGATTAATGTCACATGGCTTGCTCTATCCTACACAACAATCATCATTTCTCGCAAAAAAGGAAGCCAGAGTCAAAGAGCAAGAGCAATGTCAGGCACAAGAGTCACCCAGCAGATTATTTACTGTTTCCTATGTGCTGGAAAGGTCTTGAGGCTAAAGGTGTTTCAAAACTGTCATTTGAAAGGCAGTAGAAAAAGAACTCAGGTGAAGGTTTTCAAAGCTAACAAAAGTGTTAAGCTACACGATTCTCATTCATCTCAACATCTTGTCAGCCTCTAAAACGTGTCATCTAAAATACTTGCTACAGGGCCCTTTTTGTGAACCGGCAGAACCCACAGCTTGAGAGCTAGGCAAAGCCCATGATGCTGAGCATGCTTTGAAAAGCAGGCTCTTTATTCACTGCCATAAAGCACTTCTGCTCCCATATCTTCTGTAGGCTTTCACTGAGATGTTGACTCCTCCCACCATCTCTCTTTTCTGACCCCAGACCTGAACCATCATTGGGTGCCTGCAGAGAGGTTCTCCCACCAAAGCCTTCTCAAAACCATCAGATGCACATACCTGCCTTTTGGAGCTCATTGCTGTTCAAGACCAAAGTATATTCGTAGATGCCACCGATGGTAGCCTCCGTGATATAATGGGTCCCGTAGTCTCTGTAGAGCTCTCTGTACTCCCCGTAGCTGTACTCTGACGGGAGCTGATGGAGTCTCTGCAGGAACTCATAATGCAGCATCAGGGCTCGGGGCTTCAGCTTGTAAATGGCAACAGCCAGCTCAGAACGAGCATGAATGAATTTGCTGGACTACATGAAACGGAGAAACACAAGAGAACCCAGAAGAAGTGAGAGATGTAATTCTTGTGACGTGTAGTTATTTGCTATTAAGCAATTAAAGCCAGTCAGGATTTATCAATTTATTAATTGGCAACTGGTAATCTTTTAATTTAGCAAAACCAAATCTTTTCATAGTGAAGTTTCCAAAAATCAGGATTCTGACTGGTATTAGAGAGGGAAGAAGGAGAGACACCCATCACAGCTTAGGTGACAGCTAAGGCCATGACTGAACATAGAATCATAGAATGTTCTAGGCTGGAAGGGACCTCTAGAGGTCACCTGGTCCAACCTCCCTACTCAAGTAGAAACATCTCTACCTAGGTCAGGTTGCTCAGAGCCCCATCAAGCCTGACCTTGAATGACTCCAGGGACGGGGCAGGCTCCAGGCTCTGCTCTGACAGACCCAGGACACAAGGACACAAACCGCATCCCACAAGACTGCTCTACCCCCAGTAATGTTTACCAGCCTCTGTCTCTCACCAGCTCTCTCCTGAAAAATCCTGATATCTGAAATCATGAGGATTTATATGTGAAAGGGTAATTCTCTGCCTGACCCAAGTTATTCATATTCCACAGAATATGTCATTAACAAAACTCAAAGGGAAAGAAGAAAACACAAACATACACACACATATTTCTATGTCTCTGTATAGATATGTGTACATGGATAAATATTGTATCTCCCCTTTCTGGCATAAAAGTCAGGAATAGAAGAGGTCTTTCATCATGTTCAAAGGATTTAGCGTCCAGTTGTTTGGGCCAGCAGGACAAGCACAGCTGAGGGGTTCAATATAGAACACTGTGGCTTAAATAATAAAATCATGACTTAGTATTGGGTTTCTTTATGGATCGGGTTTCCTGTCCTGGGAAATGCCTCTTTGCAGGAAGCAAATGCAAGTTGAATAGCAACAAGGAATACTCTGCCATTCCCGAGCGCACTTGATACTGAGGGGAGGGACATAGATCAGTGATACTATTAAACCACTGACAAGAGCAATGTTTGTTTACAGCAATAAGAGATGAAAAAAAGAAATGAAATGATGGTGCACACTACCTCAGACTGAATCTCATGGAGTTATAGATTAAAGCCTCTCCAGCCAGCTTAAAGTGTGCATCGGATCACAGCGATGACCAAATTGCCGCAGATGAGATGGGACACGATTGTGCCATCCACATTTTGTGCGGTATGTGTCCTGAGCTGGTGAACGATGTACTTGGCAGATAGATCCCACCAGCCAAAGGAAAATGGCATGTGTTAGCCTATAATTAAACCCATGGGTGGCCCACTACCAGTTTTCCTTCTATGATATTGTCAAGACTGCCCTACAGTTGACCAGCTTGGCTTCGTTCTGTGCATTACCATTTACACAAGTGACAAGCTCCTGCCTTGCTGAACATACCTCAGAGAGGGATGGCCCTTCATGTGTGAGATGATATTCTGCACATAGTGATCACCCAGACAACAGCCATCCACACTACAGACCAGTTTCTGCAGAAATTCCTGGAACTGCAGAAAATCCTATTTGCCCTTCTTTCACCCCAGATTTCTCTATTAACCACTGTAATTCAGGGCAGAGGGAACTGTGGGATCCTGTTCTACCTGTGCAGATTCCCTTGAAGGAGTCACTGTGTTGGTTGCACCTATACCTCCCACCTGCCAGACTGCTTTGGTATCAGTGGGAAGAACTTTTTAATGGCTGGCAGGGCATCCCATGGCTGGGGTGCCGCATGGAGGCCCTCTTAGGAATGTCACTCGTACATCTCCTACTAGTGAGTTCACAGTACGGAGGGGAGGCCATTTGAACTGCCTTCTTACTTTACTTTTTTTCCACTACAAACATCCAACTGTGGATGTCCAGCAGAACGCTGGACTGACCGCACTTGACTGTGGCTGAATTTGGAGGTTAGGCAGGCTGGTTCCTGGCTGATAGGTGAATGGAAAAGCTCCTGAGTGCTGTAAACACAAATGAAGGTGTCGTGGCCCCAGTAAACACCTGACCAATGCAAACAGCAACATCCAACCAGGAGGAAAGATTTCATTTCTCCTCATACGGCTGCTGACCTGATGATGAGGATCAAGCCAATACACACACACACACACACAGAGATGACGCGTTAACACAGAATTAAGTGGAGCAGTGCTTACAGTTGAAGAAAATCTTTTCGTCCTTTGAATGAACTTCTTGAACCTGTTGTCGTTTGAACTGTAACCCAGTTCAAATACTCCGGGTATTTTTATCCCAAGGCTGAAGCTAGACTGCGAAAGTTTTGTCTGCAGGACGCTGCTTTCATAATTTGAGTAGGAGTCATATTCAGTCATTGTAAATTCATATTTGCCTTTGGTCTAAACAGAAAGCAAAACCAACACGTTTAATTTCCTGCATAGTGATTGTATACCTGAAGCATGGGGAAGGAATCCAGGTACAAATATACTTGTGAATTAATGCTTGCACTTTGAAGATGAAAAGCCTTGTATAATTGCAAAGCATTATTATTATTAACACTGGTACTTCAAGAATACTAGATTCCCAGCAGCAGGAAAGCTACTATCACCCCCATACTGCAAGGACCTCAAGGCTTCCATTTAATATGTCAATCTTAGGCAAAGAAGGTGAAATCTTAAACAAAGGCATCAATTAAAGCATGAATTCTAAAAGGAAAAGGTTTCCCCGTGGGCAACACTCTAAAATATCGTGCTGTGTCATCAAGAGCATTAAGGTCAAATGTATAATATTTGAAAGATAGCTTTGATGCACCACAGAAATAAGCTTTCACACAAAGCTTGTGGTGTGCTGCTAAATCCTAGGCTGTTGCACAAGGACAGCTTTCCCAGCCTGGCTCTCCAAGCACTCTATGATTCTGTCTAAAATCAACCTCCCCCTGCCCACTGGGTGGGTTTTGGGCCCTCCTGGCCAGACGGCACCAGGAAGTTTAGGCTCCGTTTTTGCAATGACAAGGTCCAAGGGAACATCGTCATCTCTTCCAGTGCACATGGATATTATAAGCGAGACGTGCCCCAATTCATAGAGTGTGTAGGGGATGATGATGTTCTAGAAGTAGGGCTAAATTCACTCATCCCATTTGGTCTTACGAATTTTGTCATCTTTTATAAAATGGTTTAGTCATGAAGCTTTATTGGTATTGCACACTAAATTAACTGGAATATAGGTATGTATGTGTATTTGCAGACAAATCTGACACATACCTCTGGTGTATAACTGTCAACGTTGTAGGGCTTTCTAAATCTCGTGTCCATTATATAATGAGGAGAACATCCACCTGCATAGTACCTGTGATCAAGAACTAATCCTTCCAAGTTGTTTGTGAAGATGTTTAACCTGTACATGAAAAAACCAGCAAAATACTAAGATTATCATAGATTTAG
Source organism: Eurystomus gularis (assembly GCA_013400335.1). Lineage (NCBI taxonomy): Eukaryota > Metazoa > Chordata > Aves > Coraciiformes > Coraciidae > Eurystomus > Eurystomus gularis. The sequence goes on along the minus strand of VZZY01011126.1, from coordinate 557,728 downwards.
AGATAAGCATCAAATGCTTTAGCAGAGAAAGGCAAAAGATGGCTTTGTTTGGCTGAGGGCTCTATGTTTCATAGATTCATAGAATCATTAAGGTTGGGAAAGACCTCTAAGATCATCAAGTCCAACCATCAACCCAACACTACCATGACCATACTTCTGTATTTTGAAACTCCAAAAGAAACATTTGCGTCTTTCAGTGTCTGAAAAAAAGGGACTGTTTGTTCTGGACCAGTTGCTCCAGAAAAACCTGATTAACAAGAAAACAAAAGAGACTAAAATTTTGACACATTGATGAATATGAAGGGCAATTTTCACCACCCAGCCACGAACAACACCAGAGCACTACTGCCACCAGCACCAACTTTTGTAGCCTTTACTGGAACGCTCTGGGAAGAGCAGAACAAACTGGACCAGCCAAACCCGCAGCCCCTCAGACTGCCCACCTTGAGCATCCCCAGATGCCCATAGGAGAATCATAGAATCATTCAGGCTGGAAAAGACCTCTAGGATCATCTAGTCCAACCTTCTTCGAACATCTCCCTAACCCCTACACCATGTCTCGAAGTGCCACATCTACCCATTTTTTGAACACCTCCAGGGATGGTGACTCCACCACCTCCCTGGGCAGCCTGTTTCAATGGCTAATCAATCTTTCAGTGAAGAACTTCTTCCTGATATCCAATCTAAACCTCCTCTGGTGCAACTTGAGGCGATTACCTCTTGTCCTTTCATTAGTTACCCGGGAGAAGAGACCAGCAGCATCATCCAACAGGACCTTCAAAGATGGGTTTGTGAACCCATGTCGTCGGTCCAGACTAATTGTTAACTCACATTTCTTTATTCTGGTTTATAAATCATAATCTTTTTCACGTTGGTCAAGGCTCAACCAGAGATCAGCAAATAAGAGTAAAAGTTGTCGTGGAACAAGAAAAAACATACTCAAGCAATTGTTCAACTAATCCTTGAAATCACCGGGAGGTTTTCCCTTGATTTTAGTGGATGATGGACAGTAACCTTAACCTGTGTGCTCTAAGAAAAGATGTAGCACTGCAATCTTTTTAGATGAGGTGATTAAACCCCATCATTGGTTCTTCCTATTGCTGCTGGTGGGATCTGCTGCAGTAAAATCCCTTCTGTTGCTCACTGTCAGGACACCCTCACATCACCCTTGTGGCACACAGCTGAGGACATGCGCTCACCTCCACAAACTCATACTCAAATAGTAACCAGAGTCATTAGAAAAAACTTCACCAAAAGAAAGATAAATTGCTAATTGTCCATGTTGTGTCCCTGTTAGCGTCCCAGGTCTCTGTTAGATTGGCCTCTCCTTATTTTGGGAGAAGGACTTGCATGATAATGACTCTGAAGCTGTAAAATATTAACTCTAATTTTAGAACATTCTGAAAAGAGGGGAGGTCCACTGAAAGCAAATTATTGAGCAACTGTAGCTTCAAAGAGATGAGAAGCATGTTCCTATAATTGTCCAACATTATTTTTAATTTTGATTAAACTCAGAAGTACAAAGCATTAGCAATGACATGTGCAGCAGCCATGTCTCCAGAGAATAAGAAGGAAATTATAATTTTTTCCTTGTGATATGATTTTTTTCATTCCCTTTTTTTTATGTAAAAAAGCATTTTTTTTTCCTGCAGAATGAGAAAAAACTCTTTTCACACAGTCCAATCCAGAGGAAGTTGCCAGCTTAGCCTGTAAAAGATGGATCAATTCAGACTTGGATTTTAATCCACACAAAGTTGGAGTTTGCCAGCACGCAGGTTAATCCTACCCTGCTCGTGCAAAGGACACCAATTCCTCCACCTCTCACTGTCGTGGAAGAAATCTAAGAAATTTTGACCCCTCCAAAGCAATGTACTGTGCAAAAATACAAATTTCTTATCAGGTTCGGATTTTAGGCAATCCAAGATGCTGATTTAAGTCACTCTATACAGAATGATGTAACGTTACCCTCAGAGTGTAACAAACCTTCCTTTGCTTTTATTTCAAAAGCGTGGTTTGAAGTAGTCTCTCAGTTCCTTAAGGCTAGGACATTCCTGCTCCCCACAGACTGAATTAGGCCAAAGTCTAATTTTACAACAGGATTGTCAAAACTCTCCCACTGATAACTGAGGTGCAAGAACTTGAAGACATTAGAGAAATGTTTGGTGTTGACACTTCCCTCTTCATTCACCACATTTTGACAACACAAAGAGGACACACAGGCTTTTGCAGGACATATTTGCAAACTGAGCTGATGATCTCCACAGGGTGCACAAGTACTCCTGGGTGCATCTGGGACTTTTTACTCACCTCATGTGTCTCCAAAAGACTCATAGAGTCAATATGGATTTTCCCAATGGGCTTTGGATCAGGACCTCAAAAGGTGTTGCATCCTAACTAATCCCGGATACAGCGATTGCTACAGGTTCCCTCTGTTCAACATTTATGTCTGAAGCCACATAAGATCATTCTTATCCGTAAGTAAGAAAACATCTCATGAAGGTCACTGACTTACCCTTTTGCCAGATTCTCTATTCCCCAGTATTGCTCCATCTTCTGGTCACATTTTTTAAACACTTTCTTGCAGTTCTTCTCATCTGACTGGTCCCCACAGTCATCATCCCCATTACAAAGCAGCCTTCGTGTAATGCATCTCCCTAGAAGGCAAGGGAGATGCATAAAACAACTCATAAAACAATCTATTATCATACTCCCTGACTCAGAGTCTAGAAACAAAACAAGAGACTTCAGTAATGTATGGCTCAGATCTAGCCGGAAAATATTTCTTCTCTCTCTGCATCACCAAACTCCATCTGCTCAGTTTTGCTCAAAACTTTCATAATCTTAAAATTCCTTGTTCAACCTAGAAAAAAAACCCCACCCTAATTAAAAGCATAAAGAACATATTTTTTTGTTGTTGCTAGAACTTTTTCGTTTTGAGAAAACAAACGTGCTGGAGACTGTTCAGCAGACCTCGTATCGGGTATTTATTTTTCCCTCCCTTTTCATGTCCATAATGACCGAGTCAGTTTTCAGTCTTACCAAAACACTAGCCTGGGGGACAGAGATCAGAGCCGCTTTCCTGTGCCCCATCTCCTGGGCTGAGCTCCCCCCCTGCCGCGTAGACCTGCTCCCTGCACACTCCTCTCCACTGCCAGGGTGCAGATGCAAAGCAGAGTCTGATCACATTTTGGTTACAGATAACTGCTGCCTTGCTTCCCCACGCTGCTTACAGTGTCCCTGACTAATTAATCATTAATAGGGATGGAGGGAAATGCCATGAGGACCACCACCAGAACCTGTTGTGCTCTTGGGCATGTGTCAGGGATGCCCAGTGCATGTTCTCCTGTTGCTGTCAAATCCACTTGTGCTACAAATTTTTCTGGGGATTAATTTTCTATTTGGAGATTCTAAAGACATGCTTTAGACCAACAGATGTTGGCCAATAGACTCACTCAAAATCCCTGACGCAGAGACAACACAAGCATGGATGGGCCCATGCCAACTCCTGGCATCTCTTTGGCCCAGCAAACTCTTGCAGAAGTAGAAAGTTCGGCGCAGTGGTGTCGGAGATGCCACCTGAGCACCACCACTTCTCGCTCCCTAAGATCTTACCTGTAACCGCACACACGAAACCTTCACATCTAACTTTATTCCTGCAAGGATTATTTGTAGCACAGTCTTCGGTTTCTCTGTCAGAGTAATCACAGGGATCTCCATAAAACTGAGAAGGTTGTTCCAGGCGGGCAAATCTGTACTGTGATAAAATACAAACTATTGACTCAACTGTAGAGAAACTGTGAGTTTTACGCTTCCCTAGTTAAAAACAAAATTTGTGTTGGGGAGATCTGATCTGAGGGGTACTGTCATATCAAAAAACAAAAAGCATCAGCAAAGAAGTGTGATGCTGGTAATGTGCCTCATCTCAAAGGTCTGTGACAGTTTTAATTTTACTAAGGAAGGATTGAGGATTGGAAGAGATGAAGCAAAGTTTGCTTTTCTATGACAGTTTGTTTAAATGAGCCTGACAGCACAGTGCGGGCACTTGGAAGAGTAAGGAAGGATTCAGTTACATCTCCTCTCTTTCAATTAGCGCTGGTAATGACATCCCTTGTTATCTTCTGTCAGTGTATTTACTTGGCCCTCTGCATCATTAGGGATTTTTTTCCGCCCACAACACTGCTGTGAAGCAGTCAATTACCCTGTCCAATATGTTAGCCCTCCTTTTTTTTTCCCAGCTTTTAAGATTAACTCTTCGATAAGAAGCTTCATTCCCATCACTGGTTATTCCCACTTAAGCCTGGGAACGGCTTGTCCAACTCGTTAGAAGAGGTCCCTCTAGCCACGAGGATTTTGCTCTTCACACTATTGGCATCATGACTTTCATCTGATGGGGCTTCTCGGGTAGAAAACGCTCATTGGCAGGCAAGAAAAAGCATCTTAATCCTGAGAGGCACCAAGTGTCTCCAGGTCCCATGGGGGATCATTAGTGAGGATGGTGCCTTGCACTGATACTGCAAGAAGAGGACTATGTTGGAGAGAAAGTCCCTGCAAAGCCTGGGCTTCCTACCTGTGTTTTCACCAAGCCTGGTCTTACACCTTGTCAGGACAGCAACATAGCCTGGAGAGCACTGGAGCTACAGGGGGTGGTGAGCTGAAGAGCTAAAAGCCGCCTGAAACCAAAAGCCCACAGTCTCGCTGTACAGGGCTTTCCTTGTTAGCTCCCTGCTGTTTGCCCAAGACCACTGACAAAAAAGACAAGGCTTGGAAGAGGTCCTGCCTCCCAGTTTCTTGGGCTTTGTGCCTAGACCACAAACACTCACCCTTTTCTTTTGGCAGGGATCGCACTTGCTCCATGAGGACCAGGCAGAGAGCACGCAGTCGCGGGGCTGCGGCAGGTTGCTCACGGACCGGGCATGCCTGCTGTTGGCCACGCTCTCGTTGGTGCCACTGAGGTTAACAGACTCCTTTCCACCACTGCGTTCAACAACACAAGAGCTTCAGGGTGTGAAATCACTGAGCTGTGAAGACGGGGCAACTTGTCCTACACATGTGCAAAACTACACGCCAATGAGAACTAACACTTGTTAGACCTCATAAAATCTTTCATGCAACCTCTGGATTTCAGTACTCATTTCATACCGGCATTGATTCTGTATGACACCTGATCTACTCTTCAATGCTCAAGAGTAGACCCAGTCCTCTACACTACCAGCGTGAAAGTAAGTCTACAGAGCTCTCAGGAGGGGTGACTGAAGGACACATGTTTTCTCTACCCAGCATGGGAAACTCAACCCACGTCCCACCCACCTGGGCTCCATCTCAAGCTGTGCAAGCCCTAGTAAATAACTTGGCCAAGTGGCCAGCAGGAAAATCTGCACCATCAGTTGCTGCCCTTGTCCTATCGCTCCCTGCTTCTTGTTGTACAGGCAGCGCTTTGGTACCTCGCTGTTGTACACGATGAACAGCTCCAAGGTTGGACACCTCCATGACAAACCCCAGTCACAATGCTAAGGGCTGGTGTGCACTCAGCATTTTTGAAAACCAGGCCTGAGCACTTCCCCTCGCCCAGCAGCCTATTTTTCCTCAAGCTGGCCAAACCAATCAGTCTTAGACTCTATTCTCGGTTTACAATAGAGAGTCACTAGCCCATTAATCCCACTCATCCCTGTAAGGAACCTGAACCCCAAGTGTCAGCCTTCACTCTTCAACCCAGCCCTTCACTTGCCTCCTCATGTGACAACTATCTCCAAGGTTTCCATGATGCCAGCGCTAAAATGCTGCCTACTCCTTTGGCAGATTCAGTATTTCTGATTAAATCCTTGTCCCAGACAAATGCTTCCTCATAGCATCTAATCTACGTGGGAAGCTTTAGTAAAATGTTGACAATTAGTTTCTTTTCATACCCACTTTGACAAGGAAACTACCGCAGTAGCGTTACCAATTCTTCTGCCAGGACAAGGAAAAGCATCAGCTGAAGCTCTAAGTATGACTTAGTGCCTGGCAAGAGGCTCCCATTACTGCATATTAAAAATCACGTGGAATAAAGGAATTACAAAAACTCATCAGCTCATTAAGGCGTGAAATCAAAGCTCAAAGTTCAGAGGACAGCGGGAAAATATAGTTAGATTGGAAAGATTACAGTCACTGATGGACCACAGTCCTCTGAAAGAGCAAAATCCATTAAACTAGCAGAGAAAGAAACAACTACCAGCCGGATTCTTGCCATTTATATACTCCAAGAAAACAACCCCCCATCTCTCCAGCACGCTGTCCAACACGACCGTGGCAATTTGCCGCCTCAGATTTATCAAACAGGATTACTTTTCTAAAGGCAGACACACTGCACCATGTTAACTTCAGAACAACGTCTTTGGCTGTCCATCAGAAATACAGGAATCGCTCCAGACAGCAATTATGCAGCGTACAGCGTGGAAGCGAAGAGTTTGTACTGATTTTCACTCTTTAGCATATCAGCCCACGGACGCGGCTGCAGACACATTCACTTACCCAACGCAATGAACGGTGAGGATGCCGAGTAGGACACAAAGCAGCAGCAGTTTGACGGGGAGGGCAGCAAAGGCAGTGCGTGCTGTGCTCATCGCTCCAAGGTACCATCGGCGATTCAAAACCACCACGGCTCCCATTCCGTCTGCTGGGGTGGGGGTTAAAAGTGGTTCAAGTAGAAAAAGATAAATCACCGGGCCGTTTTTCCACACAGTAAACAGCAGCTGACCCACCACCTGGCAGATTCACAAGGTAAATGTTGCAATTGTTAGTACACGGCTTTCTGCAGGCAAGGGGGAAAGAAGCAAAGATCTGCCTAGAAGCAATTTATGCTTTCATTTGTAATGCTCGTTTCAAGGGACTGTTGGGGGGGGGGAAATGAATATTTCAACAAATGAAACACACTCGAGCCTTGGCAAGAGGGAAGCGATAAGTCAAGTCAGTTTTCTAGGAATAGAGTGCAAAATCGTTTCTTTATTTCTGCTTTTCATGCCAGTCTTCCAGAAGAAGGCCAGGCACAAGGCATAAGCAGTCATCCTCACGGCTCAGGGAAAGCCTTCAACCCCAGGAGTGCCTGTGCTGTCTATCGCTGCGGCTTGGGCTCATGCTGCAGGGAAAGAAAAGTGCCCCAGCCCTGGCTGGGCCCTTCCAGAGAAATTATCTGCTACACATACTCAAAGTCTTGAACCCATGGAACAAGACTTTTCAGGGCATCAAATTAAATGCCTCAGTGCTTTCCAGCTACTACACTGAGTCATTCTCTCTCTTAATTGGTCACAATTGGTGCAGAGAACTTACCAAGGGCTGATTCTCATCAGTTCAGCTGGGCTTTCAAAGACAGATCAGGATCTTCAAAACCTTGCAGAATCTCTCTTCGGTTGCCTGTTGAGGCAGCCTTCACGTCCTGCTGCTTCTCACTTCAGGTATGGCTTTTTGATTGCTGAGACACAATAGTCTTTCCCTTCATTTTCCTAATTAATCTTGACCTACAATGAGTGTCTTAGAGGGAGGGAAGTTCTCTGAATCTGTGTTTCCCCGTACAAAATGATTAATACCATTGGGTTTTCTCACCTTTTCTCTTGCTGGACAAGCAGAGGTTCTTTGGAGCGATGCAGTCTCACTCTGTGTGCAACGATGGTTTTTGCAGCACAGCCTCTCACCCTGGGATAAGTCTCTGAGTGTTTCGATGATACAAAGAATAAATACATTTTAATGTGCTCATTATGGGCATGATGGATGCTATATATAAAACTAATCATATTCACTAATACAAAACAAAGACGACAACCTCAGCATCATTACCTGGCCAAGTCCTACACCTCTTAATGTGTCCTCGTTACCTTACATATGACATTATTCTGACTGTGGAGACACATCTCTGCAAAATAAGCAACTGGCTGCTGCATTTCTCTAGCCTGGCAGCTTGATGATAACAATTTAACACAGAGAAGCACGTTAACCAAACCCATGTAGGAATCTGCTCCAAACAAAAAGATTTTATTTCAGGCCAGTTTTTTTAACCCAAAGTTACTGAATATCCAGTAACTAACTGGCCTCCAGTCATGGAGGACAAACTGTCAGGAAGGACGGCTTAGGCTGTGCAAAGCTTCTGTTTGCCCTTTTTTGCCTTATTTTTTTTGTTTCAAATAACTTTGCCCCAGACCGAACCCAAGATGCGCCTATGTGATACAGCTTGCTCAACCTTTGACACAACCGATTTAGCTGTTAATCATTTGTTCATGAGAAAAAAAACAACCAAACCAACCAACCATTTACAGAAATGACCTCTCCATACAAAGGACCTTGGCTGGGAAATGCAGTTACACATCCAATATTTCAATAGCAACAGAAGAGAAGTTGAGATACAAGCACAGAGCACCCTCTAGATTTAACTGCAAACCGTGACAGTGATCTCGGTGTGTGCAGACCTCAAGGCAACCTGCGACCTGCCCCAGTTTGCTGCTGTCTCTGCTTTGCTGCCTCTCCCCAGGTACATCTCAGTCGTGAACGTCTCTGAATCAGCAGAAAGAAGTTAAGACACAAGCAGGGACCCAAGACAGAATTTCCTACATGTTAACATACTCCTCATAGAAAATTAAAAAGCAAAATCATTTTTTTCACGTAATTTATAATCTGGTTCAATTAGAGGTAGGTCTAAGACATAAAATTCATGACAACAATCACAGCTCATTTTCTGCTTCCTTCCAGTCTGGGGCTTTGTGGGTCCATGGATCGGAGACAACATCACCTTGAAACACTGCCCGTGTCCTCTTTCCGCAGTCTTGTTACTTCTTCGTTGCTGACTGTAACCACCGTGGCTGTCTGCTGAGCTGCTGTAAGTCCCAAAGCACTTAGCGCTAACAATGCTGTAAGTCACCGAATGTGGGTTTCATCACAGTTGAAAATGAAGCCTCACTAAGTGTCCACCATGAACACTGAGCTTTCAAGTGCAGCGCATCCTTTGCAGAGTTCATAACACCAATATAAGTTTGTGACCTCTGCCTCCCTGTAAATAAAACCTATACAGTTTCACCAAACATGATTTTTTTTTTTTTTAATGGCAGTTTCCTCTCCAAAGAAAAACTGAAACACATCAGAGATGAAAGGCCCTGCCTGGGAAAGGTTAGATTGGAGCCAGCAAGCAGTGGCTTACGGTACTGTGAGTGCACTTTTCAAAAAGAATTTCTTTTTCTTCTGCTCTGAGACAATCTTTTAATTCCCTGCTTCATAACTCATAACAGTTCCTTCTACTCAAGAATACAATTGGCTCATTCAAAGGCAAGAGGAGTCTCACCCACTGATTCTACTGGTGAAGAACATAAGGTGGTAAATGTATAGTCAAATTTACAAGTAAGAAACCCCAAGGAATGTTTTCAACTGTTTATTACAACTGACTCTGTTGCATTACCATTTTTATTACTAATACAGTTATTTTCCAGGGATGAGGCTGGTCTCTGAAAGGCCCTGGACATGAAAGACTCACCTTGTTGAGCTTAATTCTGCTTTCCTGGCTTTTGAGTCACTAAAAATAATGCCTTTTAGTGACTCTGGCTAAATTGGGCACAGGTTCACCTACTCTGAAAGCTCTGATTCTAAGGTCCCGTGAAGATGGAAAGACATGGGCTGCAGTAATGAGTAAAAAAAGAAAGAAAAACCCACCATGCCTCATCCCTTGTCTCCATCTCCTCTCCATTAGACCTCAAGATAATATAGGCACAAACTCATTTTCAAACTAGAAACAGCATTTTTTAAAGAAAAAACAAGGCACTAATAATCTGAGTACATCGAATAGTACAAAATCTACAAAAAAGGCAACATCTTGCAGCATTGTAACTTCTGCTTATTTCTAATACAAGTGACTTCTGATGTGAAGAGCTTTTCTTAGACCTCTAATAACTGTTAAAGAAGACAAAGATGCCACAAAAGGTCTTCACACAGCTAGTACCAGGCAATAATTCTTCATCATCCTTTATTTTCACAAATGTCTGAGGCTGAATGGACATTGATTTGCTGCCTGTTAACCTGGTTTTCTTTTAATCTATTGTGATTTCCTTTCTTTGCTGGTGAGGAGTATTTATAGAACTGGTGCTGCGGGAGCTATGAAATTGGGTTGAAAAGCCAGCAAATAATATCAGATCTTAAAAGACCTTTTTTAAAAAAATACATTCTGTACCTGAAAGCCTCTTGAATGGGTAACATTTGAGGCTATTCTTCTTATTGAGATTTTTCAGGTGCTGATAAAACATTTTAGGGGTGACAGATGAGCCACAGGGCAAACACGTCCATTGAGATAAGACTATTTAAAGCTCTAAAAACTAATAGCCGGAGAGTCGTTTCGCTAATAGACCTGATATTTCCTGCCTCCAGTAGAATAATTTTAGAAAGAGACAGGCAATGTTACAGGTAATCAGGAAATCGTATCAGGATATCTCCCCATATTCCTCACTGTCATGCTGAAATGTATAATTCAGTTTCCCCACACTTTCAGACAGCAAGTAAAGCAAGAAAAAAAATGCCCCTTTTTCTTCCCCAAGCCAGCTCTCTGCTTTACTTCAGGCATTAAAAAAAAGGCTTTTAATGGGACTGATCCCAAAAAGCAAATCATAGAATCACAGAATGGTTTGGGTTGGAAGAGACCCCAAAGATCATCTAGTTCCAAACTCCTGCCATGGGCAGGGACACCTTCCACTAGACCAGCTTGCTCAAGGCCCCATCCAACCTGGCCTTGAACACCTCCAGGGATGGAGCATCCACAACCCCCTGGACAACCTGTTCCAGTGTCTCACTATCCTCAGGGTGAAGCAGAAGACCAACTTGTGGGAGACCTCAAAACAAGAGAGTTGATAGAAGTACTCTTACAAATCATGACTTTTGTGGTAGTAACGTCAGACCACGGCCAGGAACCGGGGATGAGTCCCACCAATTCCACAGAGAGGAGCAGAACCAGAAGCCGGGTGTAGTGCATGCAGCAGAGAGGACAACAATAACAACACTGTTAGTACAGACGCTTCTGTAGATGATCCAGGCATTCACTCAAACCCTCCATTTTCTAGCTGCCACATGGACTTTCTATTTGTTAATTCACCACCATATGTTTTCCGTGTTGGCTTGGACAGACGACTTGCAGACAACGGATTCAAACCTCTGCAGAAAATTGCCTACAGATATGCCCTTCCATTTCTTTGAAATTATATTCTTCTGACTGAGAACAATATTTGCCAGAAAACTAGTAAATATGAACCTGACAGGAGTGGTTTAGAAAGCAAAGAAAGAAAAAAGGAAGCAGTGCATGGAAACATATCACAACCTAGAAGAGGGAAGGAAGAGGTTAGCTTATCTGCTGCAGCAACTGCCACTGTGTAGTCATTAAAGCACAGAAAACATTGCCTTTAATCCAACATAAGTGAGTTAAAACTGCATATTCCCAGCCTGTACAATCAATTGCTTTCCTAGAAGTCGCCAACATGGAAAAGAAAGATCTGCCAGAGTCCTCACTTCTGTAAAACCGCAGGTTGATTCTGCAAACCATTTGCTAAATAAATTCCCATTACTGCAGGAGATCATGACCTTAACTAGCATTAGTTAAATCAGGACCATTCCTTGAGCTAGTCATGCTTGAGTTGGATACTCTTGTATACAACCTAGAGACCCCTAGGGCACTTAAGTTACAGCAATGTAAAATAATACATTGACACAGCACACCAGGAATGAGATTATTTTCCCATTCTGAACAATGCCAACAGCCAGCCAGGTCCTTCCTCCTTTGAGATTCCTCACCATTGCTGGACTAGATCTCAAACCTGCTCATTCTGAATTTTTAAATTGAGTCTACGTAGCAACTGTGCAACACGAGTCAATTTTTCAACATAAACCAACTTCAGTGTGGGGGTACCAGATGAGTATCAACAAGACTAGATTTGGCCTACATTGTAAAAATGCATTTTGATTCAAAGCCATATTTAGCTGTGTCTTATTTCACTTTAAGTTGACTTTTTCCATTGAAAACCAAAGAGATCATGTTCCTCCTTCCATGGACATCTGAATACAGTTAGCTACATACAAAGTCAAAAGGGCATTAACGCTAGCGTGTTTTCCTCACAACAAAATGACCTTTATTCTTAGGTAGGATCCGAGTATTTCAACAATGTTCATTGACAAAGGCAATGAATGTTTCAGCATGACTACTGGACATTTCTGGTGGATGAAAAACAGATGAGACATCAAGAACAAACACATAAAAATATATATGCCAACATCCACACCTCTCCTTCTCTTCCTGTATATAGACTTGTACTTCTTACCCTCAAATTTCAACGTGGTATCTTGCGTATATGCACTGCTCACTTGGCAAAGAATGGTGCTGTTCCTTATCTCGACTGAGAGATCCAGCACTTGGTACTTTCAAATATCGATGTTATTTTGCATGTAGCACCAAGAGTTTCACACCAGCAACACACTTCAGCCTACCCTACATGTTGCCCCAACTGGTAGAAAGGTCCCAATGAAACAGAATGTGGTCTCATTAATACATTTTCCTGGATTGAGGCTTTGCTCTCAATTCTGTGCACATTACTGGAAAGTTCTGGGGTTTTTTACTTTCAAAACTGTCATCCTTAAATGCACATTTTTCACTTTAAGTCCTATTTGAGGAGGAAAATGGGAGCTTCTTGTGCCACAATGGTAGGCCAGCTTTGGTAGCATTGCACGGTGTGGTCTGCCCCAGGAACGTGTGATTTTACAGGAGATGACTAAACTACCGACTGGTTTAGGATGCTCATCCTAAAACATCCAAAAAGAGGCCAAAAGTGGGGCAGCAATTAAAAGCAGCAAGTTAAGTATTTGTAAGATGAGCAACACTTACAGCGTTTAAGATTAGGCACTCCCCAAACAGAGGCACTTTCTGTTCTCCTCTCCCAGGTATTTCCACTGTCAAAAATACTGGCCCTGACAGACAGCAACAGTGGCCTCTAAGAATGGCAGAATTATCACAGATGAGCAAAAGCTATCAAACAGACTTACTGAAATGACACCTTTTTAGAATGTTTTTATTCATAACAGTATTACATGGTGTGTTACAGAAATTAATGGAAAATTTCTAAAAATTTGTTGGTTTTTGTTGTTGTTGCTGAATGCATTATACATAAAGTTAAAAATAATGTGTCCGTATATGTTAACAAATGGTCATTATCTGAGGTAAAGTTAAAGTAGGTTTAGAAATGTACTGCAACAGTCATTTTATCTTTCTCATCTTTATTAAAAAAATATGTGTCAGAATGCAGAAATAAAAATGCATGAAAACCACGGAGTAAACATTTTTGCAAAGAAGGTGCCCAGTACGTTATTAGATGAAAGGTTGCATCAGACACTTGGATGACTACGATCTATCAAAATATCTTTTCATGACAGGTAAAGATCAAGAACCTACAGGGGATGATAACAGGATGGCTGGTGGGATTCCCTGGTTTTTAAATTTAAAGTGACGAATTTAGTGCTAGTGAAGGATGAGGGATTAAACAATTGCACAAGCTGGATACTTTAGTTATCTACAACACCGGTAACAGTGCAGAGGCCTTCCAGTCCTCTCAACTCAGCATCTCAACCATGACAAGGACGATCTAGTCGTATGACAAGACAATTGGGAATTTGTTTTTATTTATGAGCATTGGAAAAGGTAAGACAAAGGTCCACGGTGATGGTCCAGCTGTCTCTCATGAGACACTAAAATCCCAGCCTCATTCCCTCAGCACCTATTCGTAAATGATCTGCTTCCTACAAATACGATGTCAATGGATCCTCTGAGACATAAATCTCTTCTTTTTCTTTCAGCGTTTTACCCCATAACCGGAAATGTACTGATGATACTAAACCTCGAATGTCTATGATGAACCAAAACTGTCTTTGTGGTTCCATATGTAGGACAAAACCCAAAAGAGCCACTGAGGAAGAAGGTAGCACCACTGTGCAAATTAGGAAAATATTCTTAAAGGAATGTCCTTCAGAAATGCTTTCACCTCTGCTTTTAATCCTGAAACACTCAATCCTCCAAGTTTTAATTTATCTTCTCCGGTTAGAATACTTGATCTTTCTTCAGGTGGGAAAATAAGATTTGCTACAAAGCTGTTTGCACATGACTAAGGAACAAGCATCAAATGACGGTGAATGGGGATAAAAGTTCTCTTCTCTGCAGGTTCGTTAGGTCTATTCACAGCTAATTTTTCATTCACATACATTCTGTAACGCACATTTCTCTAAGTTCTCTAATTCAAAATAGAAGACTGGAATCATGTTGTGAGATTTCAGTTGCACATATCAATAATCACCACCCCAGTTATTCTGTCTTCTAAACCATTTTTAGCTTATAATAGAGATGAAAGAAAGTAAAATAATTGTAACTCCAGGCCTATTTTAATCATGACAAAAATGTAAATTCTAATGTGTCAATTTAAAAACAAAATCTGCACAATAACCCTAAAAACTGATTCATCATTTGATTTCTTTAACATTTTTTCCTTTTTCTATTTTTTCTTTTTCCTTTTTTTTTCTTTTTTTTCTTCTTTTTTTTTTTTTTCCTTTTTAGTGTTAAACCACTAAATTCAATATACTGTAACTGCATAGGAACATCAGGAAAACACATTTGACCTGTATAACAATTCTCTGTAGGGCAAAAATATATAGATTCTTTATGAAAATCATGTGCTAAACATATGAACCCAAACACTGCTGCACTTCTGCTTCATAAATGTAAAAAAAGGAAGTTTTAAATTCATTTGTTCTGCGTGTAAACAGTTTGATGACTTCTATGCAGAGGTTCAAAGGAATGTCAATGAAATGTGATTTCTTGTAAGTGGAGCATGTCCGTGTGATAATGCTAGATCATAAAATCACGTGTTCCCATTAATTTCACTAGTCGCTGTCAAGCTGACTGCTTTTGGCAAATGCACTTGAGCTTCAGCCCGTTATAGTAAGCATGTGAAAAAACGTATGTGATGTGAGAACCACAAATTGGGTTTGCCACACCTCCCCAAGCACTGCAACTTGCTACCTTCTCTACTGTGTAATGGCATTAGTAAAAGAATTTTCATAACATTTATATTTACAAAAAAACTGGCAATTTTCATTCGAACTCCTTAAAGCCATTTCCCCTTAAACATTTAAAGAGTTTAACAGTTAAGATTTTTTTCAAGTTATAAAATAAAAATCCCATTTGATTTTTCTGATGTACAAAAAGTGATAAAGATGAACAATTTGATCACAGAATCAGTTTGTTATTCCAAAATCCATGCCATCCTTGTCCCATTTGTAAAGTCCTCTTCGTTCAAACTCCTAAACCAGAATCATATCAGTATTATTTGGCAAATGATTTTTTTTTTTTCATCAAAAATGGCACACAGAGAAGAAAACACTTGTCTGCATAGCATTACAGCAGCAAGATACTGAAGAAATAAAAATATTCCTTTTCTGCACTTCGTTTAGAGTTTCCTAGGAAATATTGACTCTTTCATCTTTCCTCAGTGGGACTCGATGTCCTTTCTCTACCCACAACACGAGTATTCAAACAGAAAGCAGCATTTCTTCCTCATGATGCGCTAGAACTTAAAGGTCCATTTGGCAACATTTTCAGTCAGGATGGAGAAACAACCGAGTTTTATTCTGTGGTTTCAAGTTAGGAATCTTTTCCGCAGGAGGCGTTTTCCTGGTAGAGCTGTCACTCATACAAAACTACAGAATAAGAAAAAAAAAAAAAAAAAAAGACACTGCCAGTATTTTTGTTGTGGTTGAAGTATGTCTATACAGGGGAAAAAAAAAAAAGGTCAGGATCAGCCTGGTGTAAGTGATGATGAAAAATATGTCACCATGACATAAAAAGTGCCGACTTGTGCCCAAAAGGCTGCTGAATGATAATGCCACTGCTACATACAGACGCTGCTTTTTGCTCAAAAGAAAAAGAATGTCTAATACTTAACAAATTTCAGATGCTCATTATTTATATGTGGCATACAGAAGACTAACAAATGTTTAAAAGAAGACCGAGGAGTAAGATCTCCTTGTGGGGACAGGGCTGGACTCGTGGTATGATAAGCAGGGTGAGTTTTTATTTTGTGCTGCCATAAGAATCTGCCATTGGTTGCCCAAAAAAAAAAAAGTCAGGAACACTCGTCGAGCCAGTCCAGGAGGTCAATCATCTCTCCTTGTCGGACAAAATCAATCGGACAAAAGCATGAAAGCCAAAGGCCTGCCAGGTTGTTGGGGTTCATTTGAGTCTTGGAGCACCACAAGCCTGTAACAATGCTATTTCTTAGGTCTGTTGATCTGGGCGTAGAGAGGTTCTGCTTCCTGGGGATAACAAAAATAAAATAAGCCGAGATGTCTCCAGACAGTTTTAGAACAGTTTTAGAACATCTGCTTGAGAACAGCAATACCTCCTGAGTCAAAACCTAAAGGAAGAGTTTGTTTTCTGTGCTGCCTTGAGTGATCATGGAACCCTCGTTGAATTGTGAAGAAAACGTGACATCGTTTCAGCAAATGAAAGCCTACTATCAATTCCCTCTTCCAGTACTGCCCACGCACTGATCTTCAGGAGGTATTGCTGAGCACAGACATATGAAGAAATGAAATGGTATCGGTATGACTAGACATTCTGAAGTTTACAGGCCAGAAATGTAGCTGGCGTAAAATGCTGTTGCTTGTACCAGGCTGAGACCTCTCTCGGCCCCCACAGCACAAGAGCAGAACATAGATGTGGGTTTTACACAACTCATGGAGAAAAAAACTTGCAAACAGAAACCTCCGCTGAAAGCTGAGCTAATGAAGCTGTGATGGGATTTAAAATAACAACATGAGTTGCCTATGAAGAATGAGGAGAGCTAGCTCCGTACGGTTTGATTAGGAGTCTCTATAGCCATTAGTACAATCATTAAAGCTGGGAGGAAAGCGTGTCGATCTGCTAACTGATACTTTCTTGGGAATTTCCTGGATGTTGGGGGGTGGAAACCTGCCATGTTCTTCAGGGTTGCTTCATAGCTGACACCCTGTGCTTTCTTAATACCATGTTCATCTTGGCTGCAGTGGGAAGCAAACCACCCGTGGACCCTGGAATCCATTCTACTTCATTTCCAGAAACTAATTTATTAAACTAAGAATGACATCTAAAAAAAGAACAAGACAGGCAGAAAGGCTAATTAATGCCATACTGCATTAACTCTCCACAGCTTGATAAATATTCAAATACCATGCCATGATGTGGAATTTAACCAAGTTAGAATCAGTCCATGTTAACAGCAGCATCAACAGAAGCTAACTTTGAGCAAAAAATCCTCCCAAGGCTGGCAAATCACTGGGCGCTGTGGAGCAGAGAAATCACTGCTTATAGAAATGATGCTGCTGATGAGAAAAACAGCAGAAGAAGAGCCCAAAGGTGCATCCGTATGGCTATACTTGCTCCATGTCCAGGGTTCCTGGGCAGTGCTCCAGGCTGTGTCCCATCCCAGTGCCCTCTCCCACCTCACTGTGCATCTTGTGTTGAAGAGGAGCAATGCAACAAATCCAAAATATGACCTGTTTCCTCCACGCCAAGAAAAGCTGTCTCTTTTTCCTTGAAATGACAATGTTTCTGGAGCTTGCAGAGACTCTGCTTCCCCATCTCCTACCTACATGAAGCCCTGAGTACACTACGAGCATGATGAGAGGATGAGAGAAACCCTTCGGAATGATTAAATAAAGGCTGCAGAAATTATCCCCAGCAAGAAGCAAATATATTTTGTGACCTTGAAAAACAGAAGGCAATTGGAAGAGATGACTGAGAGTAAATAACTGCGTTTCACATACTGTGTGTTAAGTCCACCTATGCCAATTTTCATGTAATGCAGACATGAAGCTGGCAGAATGATCTATCACAGCTAGTTCAGAGAAAATCTGTACTAATTAATGTGGGAACCTGACACACACCAGCCCATTCTTCAGGCATTTGCTGAACCTGAGGTGATTGCAAAGGGAAGCAAAAACGAAGGAGAAGAAAAGGGGAGGGAGGGAGAACTCCTCTTTGGAACAAAAGACGTCAGTTTTTCAAATGCCGCTGGGGAAAAAAAGAGCTTTTCAAAATGTCAAGAGTGCTTGTTAGAGCTGTCCTCAAATATCATTAAGATATGCAGATGCACTTCAGTAACAGGTGTCCTAAGGTGTCACTGAACTTGACACCCTTGGAAGAGGAGGAGGAACTCATCATCGGTCATCAGCACTTCCGACAAAGTATGAAGCAGCCTTTTAATTAGAAATTTCTTTCATTCGTACCCAACATTTATCCACCACTTCATGAGGCAAAGGCCTGCACTTCTCCCTTGAATTTTTCTTCCAGTAGACCAGAACATTTTGAATGAAAAGTGTGCTCATGTCTTCCTTTTAGCTGATTTCCCCCTTTAGATGCCTAAACAAGAAATTAATTGCAGTAATTTGTGTGCAATCTTCTCAGCCAAAATTTTTTGTCAATGACTGAGATTTGTTTTCTAATATTATTTTGAGATAATTCAAGCAGTACGTCTTGCCTGTAGGCCAACATTGCCAATGGTGTCTGTAAAGTATTGATAGTGATACTCAAGAGAGCAGAAGAGAGCAGAAAGGGACAGAGAAGAGGCAACGGGAGACATGAGTGTTATTGACTTCACGGATAGCTTCTCACAATGCCAGGCAGAGGGGCTTTCAAAAACACTATTTTGGAAAGTCTTGGAAGCAGAAATAACCCCCCCCCTTTTTTTACATACTGCATACAAAAGTCACGGGGAATGTCCTTAAAAGGCAGGCAAGCCCAACTTCTCACAGCACTGGAACCATCTCACTGATGTTTTCTGCTTTCTACCTCTACCACTGTGTTAGGAACAGATCCGGAGGGCAGGAAATGAAAGAACGGATCTTTGTCAGAAAAAAAAAAAAGAAAAGAGAGGAACCAATCAAAGAGCACACAAAGCTTCCAATTCGCATAAACACCTTGAATCTTAAAGTTCTATAGGATTGGCCCAGATGTGCTTTCATCAACAGGGAGAAACCAAGACGATATCAGGCAGCACCTCTTTTTTCTGTAAAAATCTCACTTGAAGGCTTCTATCAGCTTTGGGGATAGCAATTTCTGGCAGATGTTTGAAAAGTAAATGTTTTGCTTTATGTTCGGAAGCTGCTGTCAAAGCAGTGTTTAGCTATATTGCCACATGCGAATGGGGCTCTTTATGTTGAACAGTAGCCTTTAAATAACGAGATTTTGCAGGAAGAGGATATGATACAGGTCAGGTATCTGACCAAAGGCACAGGTTGCAGTAAAGGACCAGAAATGTCTAAATACACAAGCTCTAAGTTAGACATCTAAATATTCAGGAAGCTACAAGTATGTTGTGTAAATGTTGAGTTATGAAGTCTCTCAGAATTGCAAAGACTGCCAGTGAATATTTTCCCTATGTATGCCACATTTACATATTCCAGAGATACTTCATGCTGAAAATCAGTTTAGTCTTTCCATTTTAAGGAACATTTTGCACAATAAACAAGACTGTAGCAAACAGTAAGTATTTCTGGTATAGTACACTACTGCACGAGGTAACAAGGTTGCTAATGGTTTCGAATAACATTATGTAAATACCAGAAGCAAATTTGCATCCAATTTAAAGATATTAACATCTGCTCCCCAGCAGAACTAATCATTGGAGAACATCTCGTGAAAGATTCAGCATCTCCTTGGGCTTGTGTAAGTGAGCTCACTCACCAAACCTAACACAGGATTTGGTGGGGAAGAAAAAAACTTTTACATCAGCAGTCCTTTCATCATTGAGAGGCACCCTGCTACGTGCAAAGCTTCAGGCAAGATGTACTGAGTTGTAGAGGTGAGGCCCGCATAGATTTCTTTGCCCTTTACAATAGCTTCTCAGCACTGGTTCTACTCCTGGCTGACTGATCAGCAAGGGCAGGCTCAAATGAGAGAGTTTCATGAAATAAGCGTGCTGGAGCGCCAGCCAAAATGAGAATCTTGTGCTGGGGATGCAAGTGAAGGGGATGGGAGTGCAATGCGTCTTCTCCATTTATTGCATGCTGACCCAATAAAATAGGACATAGTAAACTCGGCAAGCGGGATTCAAATTAAATACCTTTGGTGATAAGGCAGGTAATTCCTATTGGTCCATTGACAGCCAGCGGTTTATCTTAGGCTATTTTTATTACAGTTAGCCCCTATTAGCACCATAAATACAGCAACTTTCTAGTCTGGGATTATGACTAGAGGGTGCCTCTATTCTTACTATAACCCTGCTTACGAATATTTCCTAGTGTGATATATCTAGCTTAATTATTAGCATTTTAAAAGTCTCTGTCATTTTAGTATCACGATGGATGCTATACATCCATAAAAAGAAAAAGCAATGAGAACCACTCAGAAAGTTGAACCTTGCTCCATCTTGGTCCTGCTATAATGAACTGCAGCCAAGAAACATGCCTATTACTTCTGGGCCCCTTTCCTAACAAAACAATAGCCACTCAATTATACTTTCCATCTATGTACCTGTCAATTCTCCTTCATAACTTTTGAACCCGATGGCCAATTTGAAGCAAATTGTTCAGAAGACTCAAAGACTGTAAATTATCACAAGCGCCTTTTTGAAAATCCATTGTTGTGCAGAAGACAGGGAACTTTTAAATGACCTCATTACAGAGAAAGCTAGGAGAGGCCGTCTCCTAATTGAATTGCTGGATTGCCAATCAGGACGTACACGGCTCTAGACAAGCTGCGCAGTATGTCGTCTCTGGTTTAGAGGAAGACGCTGGAGCAATGGAAGAGTACCTGGCTACTTCAAGTGGGCTTAGAGACACTGGAAGAGGTGAGAAACGTGTATGAGCTGGTCGCATTAAAATGGATGGCTTGAAGGGGATTGTAGCAGTACAGATGAAGGCAAACCTGCAGGATGCCTCTGTTCACAGAGCAGCCTGAATTCCTCTTGTTGTATGCCTTCAGACTCCCTGGTAAATATGATGACGGCCAAACTAGCACGAGGCCTGAAATAACAATTTCAAGATTCCTCTGGAATGAAGCATTACTTCCCAAACTCTAATCCCCTTCCAAACACACAACACTACTTCTCTCTCAGATTCCCAGCCCTGCTTGGTGCTGTCTTTAGTTTGAGAGTGATAGCTCTAGAGCTTACAGTAAGAATAGGTCACCTATAATCATTATGAATTTCTCTTTGGACTCTATTCAGTTCCTGTTGAGCCAGATGAATGATAGTAACAGATCCTGCAAATATCGCCTTTGATATTTTGAGCTCACGCAGAGTCCTAATGCAATAGAAAAGGGGCAGAAGGAAGAGGAAGATGCAGAATCAGCTTAATATGTCCTCCTGAGAGTCACTAAGCTCCCAGATGAGCCAACGTTTTGTCCATAAATTGCTATTTTCTTTCAACTTCCTCATAACAGCCCAAATAAAGAGTTATAGTAGTCCATCCTGGAGCTGACTAAGATTATTAGGAACATTTATCATGAAGAATGGCACTCGCTCAAAGATGGATGATGGCAGTGGGCCACCAAAGTACCACCAAAAGCTGATAGACAAATATTCTAATGAATTGTTGCTCTCCTGACAGTGCTGATAGCATCCTGAAGGGTGTGACATATTTTGAGGGCTTATAATTGTCTGCACACATTTCACAGAACAACCAAACAACTTTTTCAGGAAGATATGCTGCAGCTACAAATGTTTTGAAGGTTTCCTGAGAAACGCTCATGAATGACTGCCAGCACAAGTCTTGAACTGGGCAGCATATCAATAGAGCTGTATTTGTTCCAGCACTTAAAATGACTTTTATTGCAATAATGATAGCAATATTCCCTTATTGTCTTTCAGTATTTTCACTCTGTTGCTAATATGCCTTCAAGAACCGGTCTGTGTGGTCCATATGGAGTTAGACCACATTTGTGATATCCGATCCAAGCATTCAGGCCGAATTAATTTATGCTTTCTACCATCAGGATGCTTTGTTCAGAGATGCTGGCCAACATAACCACAGGTGTCCAAAGAAGACTGGCATCAGAGTCAAAGTTTGCTCCTCTCCTTCCCTTTTCTCACCATGCTTGAGGGCTCCCCTTTCTACAGCCCTTGCTAAGCTTTCAGTTGGACAGCTTCAGGGTTTCCTGGTGTGTTAAGACCCATTGCTGAGGCTGAGTTAGCAGCTGAGGCTGAAATCCCCCCAGGAACAGAAACACCCACGCTGGCAGGGTCTGCACCCAACACCCTGTGATTCAGGCTCACTGGATGCACCAACAGAAAGACGATGACCAGGTGAAAACTCTTCTTTTCAAACTTCTTGCTTTAATCCAAAATGTCAATAATAAGAAATGTTTAACACTATCAGTAGAATCATCGCTAAATACAGTTCTTTCTCTCTCTCTCCTCTCACCATAGTTATCTTAGACAAAATCTGAAGACAGCAGTAGGGGTTAAATCTAAGTCAGCTGGAGATGGCAGCCTTATTATTCAGTGTTCTCCTTACCCTTTTTGGAAAATCACCAGCCATCCTCAGCACCACTATAAACCAAGGGAAAACAACTGAATACAAATCTTGCTATGAATGCTATAATTCCTGCATGGTTCCACCTGTGAAAGGTAGGTCTGTCTGCTTCTTCCCTCCAACCATAAAGGGACAAAAATGGAACATAACCCTAAGATGTCCCATTTACCCAATATGAACCCACAGCTATTTGTAGAAGGGTGACTTATAAGAATAGCTACTGGTAGGATGAGAATTTTGAGAGCTTAAGTTGAAGATCACAAAAGGAAGAGAGGAAAAACTGGGAAATTAAGATATTAACTGAAAGATGCTGACTTATTTCCAAGTGAGAATATGCACTACCAGAAGGAATCAAGAAACCAAATTTCTGAAGTACATTGAGAGATCAGGGTACAAAATTCTAGGCAGGTGAGTATTCTGTGTACATCAAGTTAAGTAAAGATACTGTATGGACACAGCTGATTTAATAGAGATGCTGGGGACAGATATATTTGAAATTCCTGAACACAATACTATGTCATGCTCCTGAGAGGTCCATTCATCTGAGTTGCACACTGCGATGCTCTTGGTGTGAAGGACCACATTCTCAAGCACGAAATAATCTCCCATCTAACACACAAAAGTGGCTTTTATGGAGACTGTGATTCTTTTGTAGTACATGTTTCTCCCCATTAAGTTTCTCTCCAAATGCGGAGCTCAATGCACAACACAGTAGTAAGTCCTGAATTGATAATTTGCCATGGAGATTAGACTTTCCGTTGCTCTGACGATACTAGGCTTCGGAATTAGATGGGCTGGTTTGAGCAAGTGGATTTCCTACGGACTGCTGCTGAATGGCACTGCACAGACGCACAATGATATCAGTGTAACTTCACTGGATAGAGGTTTTCTTTTTGTTCAGCTTCCTGTTCCTGCCTACAGCTTTTAGGAATTACTATAATACAATAATCAGTAACATTAGTTAACATTTCCCAGAATATGCTTCTGAGAATTATACATATTTTATGCAAGACTCCACAAGGATTCACAAAAAATATAGCAAAAACGTATGGAATCACTGGTAATACACTGTTCTTGTAGCTCCCAGAGACCCTTGACAGGTAAAAGAATGTATTTTACTAAACGTTATATAAAAGCAGAACAAAAGTAGCTTGTTCTCACTTGACTGGCCTACATGGCAATTTGCATTAAGAGACTTAAACTACTGTTTCAAGTTATATCCAGAACTCCTAGTAGGCAAATATGTGTGATGCTAGTTTACAAATGATGCTAACTATCTTTGTGACAGTCAGAAAATTAGAAAGCGATTTTATCATTATTCTCCCCGTGATGAATTTCAGAATTGCCCTGAGTAGGATAAACCGCAATGAACAAATGTAAATGGGTTTGTAGAGTGTGGGGCTCAGATAAAGGTCAAGTCCTTTTTCTTGATCAAGGAAAGAACTCTTGAAATGGTCTGAAGCTGGGATAGCTGGCTATGTCAGTGCTGGCTGAGGTCAGGCAAAGGCAGAGCCAAATTACTACGTGGCACCATCCATCTGCAGAAGCAGTTCTCGCTGGAGTACAACAACCAACAGATGCCCTTGCCAGAGCAGCTCAGCCCAGCTTGACTTCATTCTTATGCCGTCATTTTTAGACTCAATGAGACACAAAGCTTAATGCTACTTTTGCTTCAGCCCTCAAGAACCGAGCATTACATTGGTGAAGCTAAAGAAGGGGGAGATGCCTTCTCACAGCATCATATATTATTAAGAGATAATCTTATTACTCTCAAGTGGATCAAAGCTAAGTTACTTTAAGATATTTTAACCATATCTAATGTACAAAGTAAACTGAGTCCTAAGGAAACTATTAATTTTGAGTTGAAACCAAGTTACTTCAGCTCTGAGTGCCTAAGTCAATGGTAAACACAGTGCAATTTTTGTACAAAATTCAAAAGGGTTCTACCGCTGTTATGGATTTGCTCCAGGAGATCCGTGCTGAAGCACAGAGGCTGTATCAGATCATGTATCTGGGTAATACAGAACACGAATGGCAGACAGGGAGAAGATAATGAAACATATCCTTCAAATAGTAACACTAGAGAGTATTTGGATGGAATAACAATGCTCAGCACTCATAAAACTTTGTAGCTTCCCTGTCTTTTTGGTAAAACACATCTACTGTACTGAAACAAATCACAGAACATTCACTGGCAGCCACATTTTCTAACGTGTTCTGTAACACAAAAGATGACAAGATCATCTTTCCCGTCTGGCTGGATTTAAATCACTTCCATTTGATGAATAATTTTTAAAACAGCAGTATGTCAACGGTAATACGAATGATCATAATTTTCAGATGTTTTTAATTTGCACTTGGGAGATAAAAATACACAAACCCACTTCAATATTTTTTACATGCAGATAATAAATGTGCTGCTTCTCCTGATTATCACATTGATTTAGAGTAGAGGTGTTCATGTATCACCACATGATTTTATTTAATGTTTCTTATGTCTGTGGATAAGATGTCTTATTACATTTAATATGTTACATCTGACTAAAGGCCATAGTGGATTTGATAAAAAAAACGTTTTGCCTTATGTTGTTAGTGATGGCTCAGCTTCCCTATCATCCCTTAGAACTTGAACACAAAGTAAAATAAGTCTACATTTCTTTAAAGCATGCAGGCAGCTGAAACACAGATATTTGCATACGCTGCAACATGTAGCGAATGGCAAAAGCCATGCAAACCACTGAGCATGAGGAATACACTGTGGATAATGGAGAGGAAAAACGGAAGAGATGGAAAGGGAAAATAAACCATGCATCCATGAAAGCAATGGTAGGTGCTGGTGGAAGCGTAAGTGAGCACCTCAAGGTGTAGAGAAAAAAAGGACAGATACCTACCCCAACCTGCGCTATCTAGCTACCGACCTGTGGACTTATAGTATCACCAGTTGGCTCACCAAATGGATCACTGTTGGATGAGGCCTGAGACCCATCAGGCTAGAATACAAGAACATAACACCTTTTTTTCTCAACAGTAAGAAAGTGAAAAGTCAACACGAGGTTATTTTCATGCTGTGGGCATAACAAGTACATCCTATCTCATGAAAACCAGGAAGTGAGACCTCACCGCTGATACGTTCTCAAAAGCCATAATGGTTTCCTATAGCTGATGCAGGCAGGAAAGGACCTCACCAGTACCTGCTGGAGCCCATGCAGGAGCTTCAGAAGGTACTGGATCAGACAAACCAGAACTGCAAAAGGCCCTGAAAGCCAGTGAAACTATGTGAACCAGAAAAAATCCAAGCTTGCATTATTTTGGGTCCATTTTTGTACAGTGTTCCTCTTGCCTTTGGCTCGCTTGGCCTCTTATCTGCCTTGTGATTTAAAGTCATTGCTTGGGTAACATTTCTTGCTTTGGTCCACTAAGGCAAAGAAATCACATACTGAGGGCCAGAACATTGAGGAAGCAAGCAACTGGGATGCAAGAATGTGCAAGACAACATCAATCATCATCTTTTTAACACACAAACTCTCACATCTCTTTCTGCAGCCTCAGCATGTATGTTGTTTTACCTCAGACTTCCTTACCATCATTAAGTGAATGCTGGTATGCTAAAAAGGAAATTGGATACAACTAGCATACATAACCTTACATATGAACTCTGAGTTTGGCTCCTTCTAGGCAATATTATTGCGTATCAACAGAAATGTCGTGCTATTAGCTATCAAAACCACAGCAGGAAGTGAATCCTGTCTGCAGCTCCCCTTTAAGTACCACCCAGCCCTATCAGAATAGTTATTTCTGACACTATCAAACAACATTTAAGGAACTTCTGTCTTTTCTAGCTAAAAAGAACTAATCAAGATTTAGAAACCTCGTTGCTACTCACAGCCTCTGGCTCCTCACTTTTGCTTGGGCTTTCAAACCCCTCTTCAAAGAGGTCATCTGCAGCAGGATCACTGGTATGAGATGCGGATGATTTTGATGGAGAGCTCTGTCTGGGTGCAGGGGTTGGAGCTAAACAAAGATTAAGGTAACAGCAACAGAATATATATCTGTTAATTTGTTCAGAAAGACACATCAGCACAAAATTTGCTCGTGCTCTAGAGTCCTCCACTTTTATTACCCCCGAAAATTATTTTCTGACGAGGAGCTGTAAGAGGTAAATTTGAACACAGCAGTCATTATCAATTCCATATTTTTTTTCATTCAGCAGTTTCCAAATTAAGTTTGGCTGCATCTGGCATCTGTCTTTAGGAACTAGGGAGACGCCACTATACTACATTAAGAACGCATGAGTCGCCTGCCCTGCAGCAGGGAAGTGAAACAGAAATGCTCTGGCTGGCCCCTGGTAAATCTGTCTCTCATGAATTCCTCTTTTCAGCAATCTAAAAAACCCCTCGTCTCCATGCTACGAACATGATAAGCTTATTTTACAGCTCTTCAATGAATTGCCTCACATGTCCAATACATTAAACTATTAAATATCCAGTCCCCAATTTCTGCAAAGTATGGCTTGAAGAGGACTTAAGCAAAACAGTTTGTAAGGTTGAACATCATGGGCATTTCCCAACCAGTTTGCATGTCGCTAGCATAGAACTTATATTATTATCTTCTTAGAAATTAAATTTCAGACTGTAGCTATCGGAACTGTTGATTTCAATGGTCTATGAAACTTCTCTCCAATACTTTTCTTTAAGGTTGGAACACATTTAATAAGCTAGACCACGCATGAGGGTTCTCAGTCCATGTGTGTGCTGCAATTTACTGCACCAAAAAAAAGCAAGAAATGCTTTGAGAAGCAGTCATGAGTGAGGAAAGGTACAACTGAAAGCGTATGAATACTCACGTGAATTTGTAGATGGTGTCGTGGAAGTCACAGGAGTCAAATTTAACTGAGAGATGTCAAAGTCATCACAATCATCTGCTTCCTGTGCCATCCCAACTTTGTTAAAGTAACTTGAGAAGGCCTCTGAGGTACAACTGAGGGAAGGCTGATCTGGTTTTCTTGATGGCACTGGTGGAGGCTGAGCCATCTGGAAATCTTTAAACATTTCTTTTCCCATTTTCTGTCTGGGCCTGTCTGTCTGTGGACTCGATCTGTTGGAATCACTTGTGGGTGGAACAGTAGCTATAGGAGCAATGGTACCTTGAAACATGGCTGCTTGTAAAGGCAAAACAGTTTGTGTTGGCATGAAGGCAGTTGGTTGGAACTGACCAGCTACAGATGGCCACGGTTGCTGAGTAGGAGGAAAAATACCGGGTTGGCCCCATGCTATCGGCTGTCCTCCTTGCATCACCTGAGCAACTGGAGGCTGAGCACCCATGGCCAACTGCTGTTGAACAAGTGGTTGCTGTCCCCAGAATGAGGGCAGAACAGCTCCCATGGCAACATAACCTTCAAAGAATAAAGAGAGCAGGGGAGGAAAAAAAAAACAGATGAAAGATCTTAACACTACTGTCAAGAGCATGCAGAAAAAGCTACACAATAAATCAGAAGCAGGCAGGCTACATTAGTGATCCCAGAGCTTCAGCACACTTAAAAAGAAAACTGAAAGACATGGTTGAATTCACATCACCAAACAAATACTTGTATACAAAAATACAGGTTGGTGGATATTTGCAACAATCCATTCCCTCATCTGAACAACAACACTCTTCTCTTTGTCTTCAGTGAGCACCTCCATGGGTTGTAAAGACTTGTGTGCATGGACCGGCTTGGCAGCTGGCCAGCTGGCAGCTCCCTTCCCTGGAGCTCTGTCGAGCCCAGCTAGGATTGGTTTGGTCCAACCACTTACCAGAACCACAGCAGCTCCCAAAACATTTCCTAAACCCACTCCCTTGCAGCAAAACCCTGCTCTTCACCATTGAGTT
Organism: Eurystomus gularis; assembly: GCA_013400335.1. NCBI lineage: Eukaryota > Metazoa > Chordata > Aves > Coraciiformes > Coraciidae > Eurystomus > Eurystomus gularis. The sequence goes on along the minus strand of VZZY01011126.1, from coordinate 529,324 downwards.
CTGCAGGCTCTTCTTGCTACCTTGACTACCCCATTCTCTGCCTTTCACCTCTGCTTGTCCTGCTCCTCTTGGAGCAAGAATCCTGGAACTGAACATGATGCACTGGGTCAGGCTGGGGGGAGTTCCTCTTTCCAGAGCAGCTCATACGCTGCTAAAAAATGAGGAAGCAGTAGGAAGGAAGAGGACGCGCAGGACTCTCTCCCCTCTGCACTGCTTTGCCGCAGTTCCTCATCCTTTCATTTTTACTCTTTGTCGGAGAGAGTGACCCAACCACCAGCCAATTCCTGCCAATGACACAGCTACAAAAGGTTCTAAGTTACTGGGAAGCACCTTCATCTAAGTTAGATCACAGCTCAAGAGCCCTCAATGACAGTGCAACCTTCTTGCAAGAGAATCTGTGCCACTTCTTCCGACACAGTTACAGTTCAAACCGCCGGGACTCTGAAGAGCAAAGCAAGTGTCTCAAATTGCTTAATAAAAAGACAGAGCCCAGGTGAATTCAGATTTTAAAAGATCACATTCAGTTATTACCCAGTTACTTGAGAACATCAAAAAGGTCCTTCTGCTGTGCTACATACCTAATAGCAACAAACTGCTTCAGGTATTATGCCAGCATAAAACCTCTCTAGGTGGGGAGGAAATTAAAGACTAAGACTAAAATTACAGTTGCTTCCTGTCAGACCTGAAGACCCCTTTCAAGCTACCAGAGTTCGACTGTGTAGGAGTTATACGATCAGGTGCTTTCTTATTTACAATGAAAAAGAAAATCTGCAACGAAAATTGCCATAAAAAGGCACAATTTAAGCCATGTAATAGAATTATGTTCTACTGATATAAGTATTATGTTTTGCAGATATGCTGTTTCACATTTAAATTAATGATTTACTGCTAATGCTTTAGAATATGCAACCTCTTTTGCTTTTAATACTGTCATAGCTTTAAAACTCATTTCTAACCGGAGTGTTTTTCTGAGTCCTCCTGTACCTTTTCCTTTTCGCTTTATTTCTAGGCTGTTTTGTAATGGAAAATGTAAGGGTGGGTGCAAAATCGTAACAGGAAAAGTCCAAAATAAAACAAAATAAAAAACAGAAATTGAACTTTGAAACACCAAATGAATGAGCGATGAGAGGAACAGTAACTCAGATACATATTTCAACAGATGGCCATGATGGATTCTCCGGATGTCCTTTTCTCTTGCCCCCACTGTAACCTCATCCAAGCAGCGAGGGTTTTCGTCTGACATTATCCCTGAACACCTCACCATCAATGTAACCTTTCTGAGATGTAGTGGCTAACCTGATGCTGCAAAGCAGCCCATCAGAGAAGGAGTTAACCAATTAGAAAGTCACTGTTGAATGATTCAAGGCACTCCTCCTCCTCCTCCTTTTTTTCCCCCTAAGTGGAGCTGAGAGGGCTGCGCTGAGTGTCCCAGGGAGAGAGTACAGCCAAAACCACATGCCTTGAGTGCCTGTGCAGAATGTTACACAGCTTCTGAATTTTGAGTGCTTTGAGGAACACAAAAAAGTCTAACAGAAGTATCAGGATTCGCCTAAGTAGAATACTTTTGAAACGCCATCGAATTCTCCGTGTCTCATTCTCTACTTACTGGAGACAGTGCAGGACATCCATTGCTACCACAAACGAAGCAAAGCTAAACTAAATGTTTTTTTCGCTCTTGTTCCTGTACCTAGAAGGTGAACTGTGGTTCAACTCCCTCGACTGTTTCGGCTTTTGCTTCAAAAAATGTGGGTAAATGAAAATTAACGTACTCCCTGCCTGTCAAAGACTTCTTCTGCCTTGCCCATCAGCACTGTCCTCAAAATCCTTTCCCACTTCCACTGTACTAAAAAATGTCCTGAGTCCTTAAATGCAAACCAGAGCTGAGAACAGACCACCAAATTTGAGTCAAGCCTGTATTTCCAGTAGATTTCTCACCTGAGGGTACGGCAGCAGTGCTGAAAGGTACAGAACCAAACATGTCTGTACTAGCAGGAAGTGACTGGGATGAAGATGGGATAAAGGCATCACCTGGAGTAGCAGGAGTCTGCGAGAAGACAGGAATAAAATACAATGATGACATATCAGCTGCAGCTTCTGCAGCACATACTTTACTGTCACATCACCCGTAATGCTAGAAGTACAGGTTTGGAGGGAAGAAAGAGAAAGGAAAAAATGAATGGAAAGATGCAGAAAGAAAGAAGCAACAGAAAGAAGAGTATCAGAATTTGCTGGAGACAGGAGAAAAAGAAAGAAAATGAGAGACCGTATACCAGAGGAAGAAATAAAAATAACATTTTCCTGGAATACATCACATGCAAAACACCGGCAGTATTTCTTTCTCCAGAACATACAGACTTGTGATTCTAGGTGTTAGGTGACAACCAGCAGAGGCAGTAACCAAGGCATTAACATAAGAAACAGCAAATGCAAATGAAGTATCTGCAGGATTTATGGAAAAGTGAATAAATATTGCTTCCAATTACCCAACAGGGCCAGAACCAGAGGTCTACATTAAAAGAAAAATCCAATCCAACTGAACAAGCTAAGGATGAGGAAACAGGACTAGTTTCCACTAGTCTCAGACATGCTCCAGAATATCTTGGAGATCTGAGGCTTCTGATTTCACAGCACCTCAATTTTCTCAGTATATTCGTATTTCCCTACAGCTTAATGTAAGGTTCAAAATCTTTCTAGGAAAATAATTGTGTTTTCCTTTTATGATGCGGAAAAGCATGTGGAGAAAATTTTCTCTGCCTGCAAAACACATTCAGCCCCATCTCTCTTTACTGTTTTCTCTTCCTTCCTTTAACAGCAGTGCTGGGACCTGTGCTTGGTGGAACCAAAGAGACATGATATATTAGGCTGTAACTGGATCTTCCTGCAGTGCCATGGAGAGACAGAGTGCAGTGAAGCACGCACCTCTGATAAACACCACGGAAGGAGATCTGCAGCTCAGGTTATATCTTATGTGACACCCAGCCCTGTATCAGAAAAATAAATATTGAAGCTATTTTTGCACGTCATCATGAAGCAGTGACTCCACATTCCATTTGCTTCACTTATTTTCCCGCAACATAAAAACTGCTTTGAAATCCTCCCTACCCATGTGGCTGATGACCTGAATTGTAAATGTGCTCAATAAATGTGCTGAAAATAACATGGAGAAAAATGCACAGTTCAGTTTCCCTGGGTACTCACTGGGGGAGAGGTTACGTCAGGAGGAGTGGACATGTCCCCAAAAAGCTCTAGTTGGGTAACAGCCTGTAAAGAGAAAAAACAAACATGTTTCCATTTATCTTTGCAGGAGAAGAAAGTGTGAGTTAACTAGTTACCACTTGTGAAGTTAACTAGTAACAGCTAGCAATGTAAATCACTTCAAAGCCACGCAGGCTTCCAATGTCAAGTCCCATATGAAGGAAGCATGGGTTTAAGCTGTGGAATTTTGATAATGCTGATGGACCCAAATAACCAGCAGTTCACCCTGTAAGATGATCCTGTAGAGGAATTGCCACCATAAAAAAGTGAATAAAGAGTGAAAAAACTATCCAGAATCAGACTGGATGCATTACTGCTCTGTCCTTAATGCCACCAGTGAGCACCATGATTTATGACCAGTCCATTTCCCTGGCTCTTTTTCTAAACCCACACTTCAAGGTCTCAAAACACGGCAGCAGACTGTGGAAGCAACAGAAGAATACTGAAGGGAGGGGCTTTTAAAGTGCTGCCTGATTTCCCCTTGCCCATGGGACAGGTGTGACCTGGATAAGTGGACTTGAAGGAGGATGCACAACTGGGTTACTGGGAGTTCGTAGCTCTACATTTAACTCATGCTAGAAATGTTTTCTCAGAGCGTCCTTCAGTTTGATCTCAAAATAGGTCACCCATGCTGGTCTCACTCAACTGGACCAGAAGAGAAAAAACACTTTCACAATAAGGAGCACCTTGAGTGGCAGCATAATCAAAGCTCCTCCACATGTTCTTCAGTAAAATTACTTTCTTCCACCCATCTGCATCTGCAGATCAGTTCAGCAGGAGTCCAGCGATGGTAAAACATGGATCCCATACAGCTCTGCAGGAAACCTAAAACCCATCTACCATCCTTATCAGGGTGGCTATTCTGGAAAGCTTTGATAGGAACTCACAAACTACCTCCCCACTACTTTTCTTCTGCTTACTGGCTTTCTATCTTCCCTGTATCATATTCAAATCACACCCACACACGTGGGAAGCCACAATTCTCACTATGAATGCAATTTAATGCAAATCCCAATTCATTGAATCTCCTCCCCAGCTGAGGCACATAAAACCTGCAGCCTCCTATCACATATATAGGTTTGAAATTCAGTTGAGTCTTGACCTACAAAGGCATCCACTTTGCGCTTTGGACATTAACCATACTGGCTGGTCAGTCTTTACAACCTACCAAAGGAGCAAGACCGACCGTAAGTTTTTTCCCTCGCCCTTCACTTTCTATTATAAATGATCCTTTAAGAAATAAGACCATTATTCAAAAATATAGTAATTTCAAAAGTTTACACATTTTTGCAATCCAATCTCTATTCCCACGTACAAAAGCAATGCTATAATCACTTAGGGCGGGGATTGGTCTAGCAGCTTAGATGATTCTCAGCTTTATGTCTAATGATGTACCTAGAGATGAATTATTTCAGTTTTCCTCACATCATGCCTTACATTAAATAGATCGCATTGCGTTAGTGCTATGACAATATATTTTCTTCTTATGGGCTTATATATCCCTCTAAGTATCTCTGTGGAAATGGAAGAAGGAAGAAAATCCATGTTTTCTTCGGGGTACTCCGATTCTAGTGTACATTACCAAAATACTTCTAGAAGTAGCTTCTGGAAAAAAAAGCCCATAAATCACTCCTGCAGTGTGTGCAAACACACTAGGCAAGCATTGTTAAAATGCTCAGAAAAGCTGGAATAATGACAACAGCAGCGCTCTGGAAATCACTCCAGGCCTCCTGAAGGCACTACTGACTCAAGAGATGCCACTCGTCAAGAGATCGAATAAAAAGCCACTTTCTTCTCATCTCTCCAAATTGTTTGTTCAGCACCATCACTAAATCTGCTCTTTTCCTGCATCACTGGTGAGCTTTTCATTGTTTTCTCCTCTCTGTCTTGCTAAGAAATAACTTATGTCCTTTCAAGAATGCCATGAGCAAAAAGCTCCCCCAGTGCTTCCACTCCAGGTGAGGAAGCAGAAGAGCAAGCCAGAGGAGCTGGGCACACATGGTTGCACAGGCGAAGAGGAAGCGCCTGTAAAATTACACATTTTTTGTGGCAAAAATATTATACGTTTCATATCAGTACTGAAAATTGATAGTGAGTAGACTTCTGAACTCAGGATTATATGGTATGTATTTGAAAGGTGGCAACTCAGATCTCTGTGCCTCAATAACCCTGTAAAATGGGAATAATAATAATACTTTTCAGAGTGCTTCAAGGTGATGGATCTTTGAAAACTCTTCACAGATATAATTCTGTTAAAGCTCGTAAGAGAAACTCTGCCAACGGATTTCTAAACAGGCAGCTGGAGAGAGTGACAGGAAAGCTGACTTCATTATTCATTGTCATAAACCCTCATTCACAACATTCCCCAAGAAAAAGGAATATATTTACAGAGGAATTACTTCTTACAGAACAGCAACCTTATATGCAACAGGAGCTACCGAACTATGTCAGAGAATGTGAACAGAAACTTAGTGGGAACATCTTCCTCACTGACTTACTAGACACAGCTTTAAACAGCAACATTTGGAGGAGGAATTTTGAAGTCCCAGCTAGTTCAGATCTAGATTCTGGATCTAGCTTTTTTCTACAACCCAATTCCCAGGCTGAATAAATGAATGCATCTTCTCTGACATAGACGTAGTTCATCCACTTGCAGCATATGAGATTCTGGACACTAAAAAGTTATATTTTATTTTTGTGATTTCACTGTCACTACAGAACTGATTTCACCCATTACGTGTTTTTAAATTATTCACATCTGATATTAGCTACGTTCCAGTGAAGTTAATCCCAAGCCGAACATTTTCAAATTTCACTATTTCTATAGATGATTTCATCCGTATTTCCTTAAAACATTTTTAGTGTCACAACCTTACCTGAGTGACTGAAACAAGATTTTCATCAATGTCCAGCAATAAGTTTCCATTCTGCAGCTGTAAAGCATGATTTATGAAATGAAATGAATGATTTATGAAAATGACATGAATTTCTGAGCATGAAAATGATAACCTCCATAATTATTGACATTCAGTATTGAAATGAAAACCCTTTCCGTCTTGCAGTGAGCACAGATATGAAATCACGCAGCCAAAATAGTGAGACTGTGAGTGCTGCTGGGATGGAGGGCAAACATTCATTTTTTTGGTGCTAAATCTCATCTTCTGGTGTATAAAGCAAATTTACCGCTTGCATCTCAGCTATTTATTAATTCACCAATAAGCATACCCAGTCAGCTCTGATCCTGCTTAGATTAAAGGAACTTTTCACTGCCTTGATGAAAGAAAGGACTTAACATCCTGAGGGAAAAAAAGATGATGTTTGGACAACAAAAGCTCTAAAAACAAGTATTTGCAGAAAAACACAGCCTCCTCTTAACTAGAACTATAACATCCATGTAAATCTATTTAAGATGAATATTTTCTTTCCATAACAATTAAAAAAATTACTTATGTAAGTCAACCCAAGTTGTATTTAGACCCATAGTTTGTGTGTGTATAAATATATGTGGGAGTATTCTGCCCACATATGAAGAAATACGTAGATGGATATAGGTATGTAACACAAATTACTACTTCAGTGTCCTCAGAATGCTAAATTTCAGAGAACGCTTATTCTAGCGTTGAAGACTTTATTTTTTAAGAAGCAAACATAACAGCAAGTTATAAAAAATGAAACCTTAGATGACTGAGAAGCTTCATACAAGTTACCAGCCAGTAATCCCATGCCATCTTAAAGCAAAACAGTTTAAAAATCTCAGAAATAGCCTGGAATGCTTTTTTTCCCCACCATCTCATCACAGACCTGAAATAAAAATAAAAAGGTTGGCAAAAGGGAAAGCTAAAGGAAGTAAGCCCATTGTGCACAACCAGAGATGGACATGGTCCTGCACCTTCTTGGAGTTGACAGCGTGGCTCCCCACTCCCAGGTAAAGAAAATGTGACAAAAGCTGTGTCCATTTACTCAGAGAACTCCACAGACCTTGAATATATTCTTAAAATGAAACCAGAAGGGTTTTCACCTTCAGGAGGGCTCAATTTTGGCACGTACTTAATCACTTTTGGTTCTGAGAGCCCCTTGTTTAACCTGTGATCCTCCAGCATCTCTGAAGCGGATCTTGCCCCGAGCCAGACCGATCGCTCTGTGAAACCAGCTGAGAAATAACCACGTCTCAGCACAGAGGAAACATGTGCGCAGCGTTCAACGGACCATTAGAAATTCCCACCTGTGCTACGGGGGGACCTTGCAGAAAACGTTTGCCCAACATGCCACGGCACATCCCCAAGTGCCCAATTATCATGTAGCACTTGAGCTGCATCTTCCATTAGCTCATGTTCTGCATCACACACTGGTGAGGAGACACTTCCTAAGGGTGAAATATCCCTGTCTACTAGAGCGTGGAGCAGCCTGCAACAGCGACCATGCTGAGGCTGCAACACGGCTACCGAGGGCAGAATTTGGCCCTTCGAGCCCTCCTCTGGTTCAGCTTTTTGATACAAAGTGCTTAACCTTCACAATTAAGTCAATAATCCTCTCCCTCCATCCCCAGTGCACGATGGAGAACAACCAGAAGTCTGGGAAGATGCTTCACTCCTTGACCTTTCTCTGGGATTGCTGCCTGTGGATTTCTCCACAGAGTGATGTAAAAGCTTGCTTTAATTATTCACAAAGGCATCTCCTTGAATATGAAAACACCCCTACAGCTTAGTCAACCAGGAACACACCAGCCACTTGCGACCAGCCGCGCAGGCCAAGGCGGAGGAAAGAGTATTAATCCTTGTGTCGCGGTGACATTAAACCTATAATGAAAGCTCCATCTTTCTATTCAGGCACGTGAGACGTACTGTAAATCTTTTAAACATGAAATATGTAAATCTGGCTTCTTAAAGCAGCAGCCAGCTTTTTAAACCACTCCAGCCAGTACTGAAACTCCTCGGGATGCTTTTCACTATTCAGTAAAGAAAAACATTATCCAAAAGCTGAAGAAAAACCAAGAGCACAGAAGCAAAGCTAAGAGACAAACTGCAGCTTTCATGAACCTGAATGACGGATGATCCACCTCCGCTACAGTATTCCCTCTGAAAAACATATTTTCTAAGCAATGTAAAAGTCCAGATTTTAAAAGAGACATCTAAGACAGGCCTCTTGCCCTCACAAGGATGTGAAGCACCTCACTTCTTTTCACTCCTGTTGACATAACAAGCCAGAATATTCAAACTCCGTTCCTCAGTCAGGTTTTACCAACGCCAAGGGATCCACACTGACTTAGAGCACAAGAGAACTGCTTAATATTGTGGTACTTTTGCAAACAAGATGATAAAAGTAGCGTCTCAAAAAATGTGGTTCTGAAATCTCAGAGAATGAAGCAAAGATGGTGCTGAAAAGCATGAAAAAAATACACAGTAATTAACTTGTAATCTGACAGAGCACTGCGAGCAGAAAAAGTGTACGAAGGATACTAAAGATAGCAAATAACCAGCAATTAGTAATTAACCTTTGCACTGGGTATTAGCTATTAAAATCCTTGAATATAGCAGAGGGATTTCAACTTGGTTTCCTGCACTCAGGGTAAGTGCTCTACCCCTGGCCCCGTGGACAAAAGAGGGGCCATCCCATTACCCTGCCTCTCTGCACTTCCAATTGCCTTTTTCTCACATGCAGTTTACACTGGAAGTCCAATGACAAGTCAAACAGCCAAATTAAAAGACTTTTGTTCATATTTCGGTTGTAAATGTAAATATTTTGCCTATGTCCAGTAGTTTTTCTGGTGGTCTGAATCATTATTGTAGTTAAGCAAAGCTCCCGCTATTTGCACAACATTACACAACAAGTGTTGATAGTACTATGAGCTCCATAAGCTGCAAGCAGCTTGCTAATTAACTACAATTCCTTCTAAAGAACAATTAGAACTAGAACAAAGGAGTGTGTCAGAATCGTGACTAAACTGATCATCAGTCAAACCGCATCTAGTAGGTTAAGACACACCGAAAACATCCAACAGACATATTGTTTTCCTGTAAAACTGCTGTTGGATTAATGAAGTAGCATCATAACTCAACAAAGAATTGCTCAATTACTTCTTAATTAAAGAGAATACACTGAAGAACATGTGTGTGAAGAAAAAATTGTCAGTGCCTTTGCAATCTTTAGCCTCCTACAGAGCCTCCTACAGTGGCTAAAGATCCTCAAATGCCATGACCTGTCCCAGAGGTAATGGCAGCCACCATGTTACCATCACCCCAGACTGACAGAGGTATTGCTGAGCCCAACCTTTCAGTTGTAAGGCTGCTGTGAACGTTTATGGTGACTCTCAACCGGTACAGGTCACATCAGTAACGTGGGCTGCCAACACACTGCACCGATTGATTTTTATCCAAAATACATCTATTTGGGCATCCGTGACTTACACAGGGTTCAAATCCAGTGCTCAGAATCCCATAGGACATGGGAATCTTCCTGTGTGAAGTCTCTCTTTTCAGTTTTATATGGCAACTCTTGTCTGGAGCACATTTCTTCAGGTAAATCTCTGTATTCTGAAGAAATAAACCCAAGTACTGACTTTGGTTATGATGTACCCAACCCCAGGGCAGCCTTGAGCTTCACTGCATTCACCAACTGTCCCGTTTCCTCTGTGCATTAACTGGGAAGCACTGGATGTGCTGCTTAAAAATCCTGTTGGTCATCCCTGCGCAGCTGAAGAGGTGGGATGGTTAAGGATAATTGACGTAATAGATTGTTGAGGAGCATCTGAGTGAATTGCTTCACTGTTGCTCGATAGCTGCCTTTAAGATCAGGATCTCTTCATACGATCAAAACACAGGCTTACTCCATTTGTTTATTTTCTCTTCATTTGAAGGGAACTTAATTCTGAAGTCCCTATGTACTTCAGGTATTTACTCTTATGGGAAATGGTATTTAAAATGCCTCAACTACCACTTCTCTCTAACAGACTCCTACATCTCAAGTCTCCAACAGAGTGACTCTAGCTTAGAGCCAGACCCACGCGGCTTCCAGGCAACACAACACCCAAGATAAACTTCCTAGAGCACCAGGGATGCTGGTGCAAAGGTCCCAGTCACATGGTCACCTCCTCCGTATCTTCTCCAGACTCCATGCAGTGGGTTTGGAGGGCACGGTATACACTGGTCACATCACATGGATTTTAAAGAAATGCTGCAAATCCAGAAATACCACTAAGCACCAAGGCTTTCAAAATGTTGATGCAAAACCCAAAAGCTGTTGTAATTTACATTTACTATGGACTAACAGGCCCTGACATCTTCCAGAAATGTAAGCCTGGCTTTAGATTTAGGTACCTTTACAAACACGTGCAATTTATTGCCCGCAGCTGATGCAATGCGAAGATATTAAAATGAAACGTATTTTTCCATTCAACAGAAAACTGGAAACAAAGAGAAAGAGCAAAACATTTCAGCTGATACAGTGGCACAAGGCAGCCCGCACCAAATTTCATTTCAGCGTGAGGAAGGGTGTCTGAGCAGGAAATCAGGGACCAAGGACAAGCTGCTGGCTGGTTCAATGTCAAGGTCAGCCTCAGCCAAGTTTCCATCCAGTTATAGCCAGACACATTCATTGGCATCAGCAGCATTTCTGCCCTGAAGATCTATTTCTGAAAGTAATGCACCTTTTGTTCCCAGTGCGTAGCCTCACCAGTTCTCCCTGGGGAAAATGGGAATGCGGACAGCGGCACAGTACACGGTAAGAGCTCAGACGGGGCAAGACGGACTCTTTAATGGCAGGGGACTACGGTGGCTGCCTGGGTGGCACAATGCACCAGCCATGGTCACAGGTGATGGCTTCCTTTAAGTGCAGATTGGAGAGACAAGTGATGATGAGAATCCACAATTCCATGTGGAAGCAAACCTCTAGACTGTGACAGCACAGACAGCTTTGGATGCTTGCAGGGAATAACTTAACAATGAAAGGGAATTAGAAATAATCCCAAATTCACTATTTAAAAATACTTGCAAGGCACAGTTATAAAGGTCTATCTGATGCTCTTCAAAACCAGGGGCTAGAGCTATAATGAAGGCTAAGAAACAAATTATTTCTACCTTCATTATTGAATACTGTGTCATCATGGTGTTTCCCAAACCTTGAAATCTGTGGCGTTTCAGCAGGCAAAAAAGCCAAGACCCTTATACCTCTGTACTTAATAACAGAAGATAGCACTGAATGAATCTGCAAAAATTTACAACAGCTTCTCCCCAAACTCATGCAAAATGCAGACAGCACTTCCCCCAGAACCATATTCCCTTTAATTTATAAATAAACACCAAACTGTGCAACTGGTATCTTTTAATGCATAGAGAGATACAGGCTAGCTAAAGCTACAAACTTCACTACTCAGAAAGCAGATTCTGTGTAAATAAATGTTTTAGTAAATTACTACAAGCTGCAGGGCTCCAAGCAAATAAAAATGGAGTAAATCAATAGAATGTGCAGCTGTCGGCTTACTAGATCAGCAGCCATGAGATAAAATCTGCATCAGTTGTATTGCATGGAAGACAAAAATTCACTGTATGTAAGAGAAAGCCCACGATCAATGGGTGAAACCTACAGTTCAGCTACACTTTCTTTTTCTCCACTTCGGAAAATAGCAAAAGGGACAGAATATTACTGCAGAAAATGTACAGGGATCCAGGCAAGTTTAGAAAGAACGGTGAAAAACCGATCCGGAGCAGTGCTGCTGGATTACAGCTTTCCCATGCTATGGGGTTACGTCCTATGCACTAGGAAGGAAAGTAAATTCAGAGCTTTGATAGTGTGTAATCATTCTGCTGGAGGTGCAGGGTTTAGGATCACATTGAGGGAACGGTATTACAAATGCAAGAATGAAAATCCTGCTGGGAGGACAACTCCTATGGATTAAAAAGAGCTCAGGATGGGGCCCACAATATCAACATGACATAAAAGAACAATTAAATCAGGACATTTTATTCTCCTCTGTGAAACAGTATTTCTACGCTACTAAAACCCACTATATGACATGCTAGATGGAAAATTATGGATGGACTGAAACTGGAAGTTTCCGTGCACATATTTTCAATGTTTAGAAACTATCCAGATTAAGATTCATCATCTTAAGCAGTCTATACATTAACAATGGATTAATTGTAACATCTAGCCCTCCAGATTGTTGAAAACCTGAATCTGAATTCAGGTTAACAGCTTTTTGCGTATTCTTGCTCCACTTGGCATTGCAAGAACAATTTTTCAAGATTCAGTTGAGGTATCCCTAACTTTGAGTTCATGTGCTAAGACCATAAACCACGTATATAACACACAGGAAGAAACTCCATCACTTTACTTTACAGATGCTATAATGCAGAAAGACGAGGGAGAAGGAGCTGGTTTCTGCTTCCTGTGCCATTTGGATTTTTATTAAGGAGTAAACCACAAAATATCCCCAGAAAAAAATAGCTTTAAAAAAAGGAAAAAGTGATATAAAGTCGAACACTAAAGGACAAAGACAGATTTAGTTACTGCAGCTAACACTCCACCAAGTGCAGCAGCCACAAGTTGATGGTTGCGATCTCTGTGAACTTTCCCTGATGGTGGTTAGTTCCTCTCCTTGGAAGAGACATGGGGTCTTCGGCAAAGTCTCAGACCTGGCCTCTCACATCATCTGAAGTCGAACCGAGTCTGCTAATGAAAATCCAGGTGTTTAGGTGTCTTTCGCCGTTGATCCCCTCCAACCTATCAGCTGCAGAGCTCTTTATGCCAGTGATGAGTGAGGGTAAAAGAGTTTTATCCAGAGTTTTTACTTGCATTTTGCACAGGTATAGAAGAACAGAAAGGGAAAGAACAGAAGCAGAAAGTATAAAACATCAGAAGATGAGGCTCACAGGTCTTGCTAAAAGGAAGGAAAAATCACCTTGACAAATCTTAGTGACCTTTTACAATGTGTAAGTAATTAAATCACAGATACTGACAGACCTTGACTAGTTACACACATACCTAACACCAAGTCCAAACAAAACAGATGTCTCAGCTCCCTGTCCAACGTAGCAAACCTGCCCATGGCATCAATGGCTCTGCCCCTCCTGCATCAGCCAGACCTGACTGAATGCAGGGACCCTCCTGCAACGCCAGCAGCTCCCCTCTAATCCTCCAAAAAGGAAAAAAAACCCTAAAGACCCTTTGAGACATGACAGTGCGATGTGAGCAACATCGCTGGAGATCACATAGCAACATCTACTGTGATTGCCCGGAGGGTGACACAGGGCAGGTGACACAGGTCACAAAGGGGATGGTACCCGCAGAGCAGATGGAAACAAATGGCTGATGTGTGGAGAGGCTGTTATAATAAGGGCCTCCTGCCACAGAACAAGTTTTGCTATTGAAGACGTGTATGTGACAACATCTCACCTTCAGGGCTCAGCTGCTATCTTTGACACGGCGCTAAACGTTTCCATTATAAGCCAGCAGTAGCATCAGAGTTAATACTGGTATTAAATCAAAAGGCAAGCTGAGAGGAAGCACACGTGGAGCAGAGGTGTTTCCAGCGCTGCAGAAAGTCTTCTCAGAACAGCTGGTGCATGGTCTACGCTATGACACGGGTACGTATCCACCTCTCGCTAAAAAAATAGCAAAGGCCCACCAAAACACCAAAGAAACTCAGGCCACAAGACATTATCACAACAAACTAACGTATTTTCAAACTTCACAACACATTGCTGTGCCTGTTAAAAACACACGTCCCACACCGCAATGTTCAACTTCGTACATGGGGTTTAATTGAGTGTAACCAAGTGAGGATATTTGAACACAGGTGTTTCTTTTGGTAAATGTAAATAAAAAGGGATAGCTTTGCCAGCACAGATGGTCAGAGAGTGGGTCTGTGCACTCTCTTTCTTCTCATGTTTGAATATTTGATCCTGAAAGCCTGACTGTGGAGGCTGAAGTGAATGTCACCAGTGTGCAAGCTGCTTCTGTAAAGCCACTGATGAAAACTTAGGGAAAACCCAGAGTCACAAAGCTCTTCTCCAGATTAAACGTCATAGAAAGAATTAACTTTGTAGAGGATGGTGAGAGTTGTCTGAAAAGCTGCTCTGAAGCCAGATATTTTGGTACGCTGTTTCTCCAGAGACTGACCTTCTATGTGAGCTGGAGGAGCCCAGGGCTGTCCATGCCTTCCAGATGACCCCGGGCACACTTCCTCTGACACGAGACCTGAACAAATTAGACCTGCAAACAGCACTGTAACCCCAGCCAGAACTAAAACTGAGCTTTCCCAAACGCAGCTTCCAACCCTAAGCAGAAGGATCAGGCAGCCCTTACGGCTTCTACACCTAAGCGTGTGCAGGTCCAACCCAGCTTCATCTGCTCCTCCCAGGCCTTGACCTTAAGGCAGTCAAATTATTTCCTGTCCATTCCACCCTGGTTTAATACTTTCCATGTAGCTGGGACTAGCCAAATGACTGCCTGCATTGTAAGGCATCAGCTATAATGCCTTGAATCTTTATACAGCAGTAAGACGAGTTGTTTGAAAGCCTTCACGAAATTGTAAGCAGGTAGTTCAGACGTTTTAATGAGAAGAGAAGGTTTTATTGTGACGTGACTGACAGTCTCCGTGAAGGGTATTTACAGTCTGACTCTTATTACTAAAAACACCATGACAGGTAGAACTTGATGTGGATGTATAATGGGGAGAGACGATGGGAAATTATGACAAAAAGGGCTCATTAAACATTTCACTTTTTTAGAACAGTTAATTCCATACACAGAACTACAATTTCTAAGTGGAGCGTGTATCACTTAAAACATGTTTTTTAGGGTAAGCTTGCTGTCTTTGGCTTGATGTCTACTCTCAGTGAATGGAGAATAACAGAACTGGTCTAAGGAAGGAGCAGAGAGAAAATCGGAATGAATACAAGAGGCGTGAGTTGATACAGAGGGAGGGAGAGATACAAGGAGGAAACTGGATACCACGAAAAGTGTGTGTTTGGAGCTCAGTTGCACACCCAGCAGATGAAATCTACAGGAGAGTAGGATTTGCTGGGAAGGGATACAGCAAAGAGATGGGGAAATTAAAAAAATACACTGAGTAAGCAATGCTTTCATCCCAATGCCAAAGAAGTGACTGGGCAACCAGCCACCACTCACAATTGAGTTCAGTGGGTTCACTCAAGTTCTGAGATCCAAGACTCATTCCTTTCTGCCTCATTTGCAACGTATTTACATCACTTGATATCAGAGATCACGAGGGCTCACACTATAAAGTACTCCGCCACTTTCTGACAAATGGCCTCACAAACGGCACAGTACTGTGTGAATACATGGGCTATCTCGATGCAGACAATGCTGAATACTTCTGCTTCATGGAACTACCAGGAAGATGCTTCACACTTCCAACCACAATGGGATCCCTTACGCACAGGAGAAATACTTGTCCCAACGGCTCTGGTTTCTTAGGAAGCTACATCTTAGTGAAAACCAGTGTGGATGACACTTCCCAGTTTCAAAGCAGCCTTTGAAAAAGGGATTCTGGCTTTTAGTTTGTACTCTGTGGTAATCTCACCCCACCTAAGCCTAACCATTTAGAAGTTACCATACCTGCAAGTCAAAGTTCCTCTGCAGTCATGATGTCTAGCTGTACATTTATTCCCATCTGAGAGGGACACCTCATGCAGACAGGAGGAATTTCGCCCAGCTACTTCTCTCCACTGGCAACAGAGAGTCCAGGGCACTTAGATGAGTCCTCTAGAATCCCTCA
Organism: Eurystomus gularis; assembly: GCA_013400335.1. Taxonomy (NCBI): domain Eukaryota; kingdom Metazoa; phylum Chordata; class Aves; order Coraciiformes; family Coraciidae; genus Eurystomus; species Eurystomus gularis. The sequence goes on along the minus strand of VZZY01011126.1, from coordinate 513,333 downwards.
TTTTATGTGCAGAGTCTAGAGATATCTTGCCTAGGAACACACCAGGGGAAAGCAATCCCAAGATGGAAAACCAATTTCTGTCCAGGGCACATGGGCAATTCAGTCTGAACTCAAGCACAACTTGCTGTGTTTTTATTAAGTAGTGCATTTATTGTTGGGAAAGAGAATTCATGGTGCCTGAAACCTAGCAGGAGCTACAAGAAGTTTCTCACTTGATTCATCCATTATGAAATTACTGAAAGCAAGATCTCCTAATAAAGAAAGTGTCCTTACATGTTTAAACCAGGTAGATGAGCTAGATTATTTGCCCTCAGATTGAATTTTAGAGGTTTATATAATAATGACAGCTATAAATTGAAAAAAAAATTATGGCAAGTGTCTCAATGACAGAGAGTCTCCCATGTGGAAGGGTGAGCAATAAATCAGATAGGCAGTGGAATATTAAATTGCTAATTTTAAGAGCTATTGCTGCTTTCTTTTTTTCTTTTAGTACATACTAATATAAAAGGTGAAAAAAATCTGATACCCGTTTCTTCCTCTTCTCTTTCTTCTCTTTTTCTTCATACATTACATAACTTGTTTGGATGAAAAAAAGCTCTAATTGCTTTAAATTTAACCATGAAATAGCAAAAAAAAATTAAGTCTGCAACCAGCTTCATGGAGATGACAGATGAAATGTGTTTGATGACTACAGAGTAGGTTCCATATGCCCTATATCTCAGTGATGCTCTTTACCAGGACAGCCTAATACCAAAGTGTCTGCAGATGTGATTGCAAGTGTACCGTGCACCCAGTCATACTGCAATGACCTAAATTACACACTATACCCAGAGTAAATTTCACTGCAGGAATAATAAAAGACTTGCGGAAAATGTACAGCGGTAAAATTGTAACACTGAACTATATGAGAAATGAGTCAAAAATCTACAGCTATTCCATGCCCACAAATACCTTAATTAGTTATGCAAGATGAGTTATTTTACTAGATTTTCCCAGGCAACACGGTGATGCCTCCCTCCTCATAGTGGCTTAGTATGAAATATTTATGAGTTTTGTTTGTTTGTGCAAACCACAGAAGTGCCACAATTCAGGCCCCCATCCAGCCCTTCCCCAGCATTTATCTTTTTTGTTCAACATCTCAGTCTCCGTGCTCAGCCCAAGCTGTGCAAGTTACAACAACCTCATGTGAAAGAAGTTTCTCTTCCTCCCTCTTGAATGCAGGCATTTTTCCCATGCTTTCTATGGTCTATGTCAGGTTGGATTTTTGAGGCTAAGCCCTCTCCTTCAGTAACTGACGTCCGAGGAGGACTCTGTCAATTCTATCTTTAATCCCAATCTGTACATTCCTAAATGCAGTTGCAGAATCCAGCTCCTAAATCTGATTCCTGTCTACTACGGAATCCTTCTGGGATTTCCCCACTNCCTCTTGAATGCAGGCATTTTTCCGACGCTTTCTATGGTGTATGTCAGGTTGGATTTTTGATGCGACTTGTTTGGTTGGTTCTTTTTTCCAAATGACAGGAACGTAAATTCTAATGCAAATTCTCATTTTTTGGTAACATTTGATTTGCAGCTCCTTATGAAACCTTTACCTATCAGCGCACCGTATTCAGCAGGAAGTCTTCTGAGAGGTTTCCCTCNGGATTTCCCCACTGCCTGCTCCACCACATCAGTGGTGGCGGTGACATAACTGCCATCAGGGAGGTTGGATTCAATATTGATTTTGGATATATTTGTATATATGTGACTTATTGTTATTATTTTCATTGAAGTTGTTTCAGTTTTCTTTCTCAGTCTGTAAGTTTCTCTCCCTTATTCCCTTTCTCCTACCCTTTAAGAATAAAGAGCACCTGTCATTTTTCTAGTGGCCAGCCCAGCCCCAACCCTTGACAAAGTTATAGACACGACAGCCACAGAAAATCACCGTGAGGTCACAGACAATGTTCTGACATACCTTTTCCTAATGCTACTTCTCTCAACCCCCACTCTATTCAGACCTTGCCTCCCATGCTGTCTTGCTAAACCAAGCTGTAAGGAGCACTATATATAAAGTACAGCTCTGACAGAGCACACAGGAGAAAATGAAGCCCATGCTCACTCAGAGTGATAAGCTTTGTCCAGCGTTGGGTAACAGAGGAACCCTTCCAATCCAGGCAGCAATAATGCATGCATTGACATGCAGAAGGCTCATTGTTGACTCTTACCCCCAGATAACACATTTAGAAGTGGTGACTTTGAAAAGAATGAGTGAGAAAAGACAGAAAGGAGATTTAAGTAATGAATGAGATGGATATAAGTGATGTTTCAATCCTGGTTACTCTGAACCAACCCGATCAACCCGTAACACGCCACTGATAAAATTCACATCATGAGGAACATACCAAATGTTACATACAATAATGAAAGTCACAGAAGCTAAGAAACACACCTTCTTTACTGCAATATAAATACGGAAGATACTTACACTTACAGGTTGACTTTTTGGCACATCATAAACACCTTCCTTCTTTTGGCTGGTAGGAACCTGCAACAGCAAATGAAAACTAAGGTCATTACCCAAGCAGGTTTAATAAAAAAATGGAAATCAGCAACTGATATTTATGCACAGGGTAGTCATTTAATATTAATGGAATCAAAGATGGTTCTCCTTTCAGCCAAGCAGTACCATTAATGGAGAAGATACTAAAGAAACAAAGCATTTATCTGAATTTTTTAAATCCTAAAGCCCAGTAGTGTTCAGAAATTAGATTTCATTCTCAGTTAATTTTGGTTGCATTAAGTCCAGGTGCACTTGGATCTCCTTCCTATGTGAATGGCTGTTTTTTCCACTTTACTTAGGGGTTAGAAGATGCACATGCAAGTCATGATCAGGTCACTATGTCATCCTCCATGGCAGAGATCCAGAACAGAGCTACTGATCTGAGGAAAAGAGATGTCTGGCCTATGGTGTTAAGATTTCTGCCTTCCTATTCATTTAATAATCTAAGTCAAGTAAAGTCATAACATGTACCACTGCGGTGATGGGGCCCTGAGGCTGCTCTGCGCGATGTTTGGTTACAATGCTGCAATTTTACTAAGGAATTACCAGCCTGTCAGAGTCTGACACAGCCAGGGAGCTGAAGTCAACAGCCTCGCAAGGACAGGGGATGACACACTGAAAAAACTTTGGGCGAGTCTTTAGTTGAGTCCACAGTCGTGATTTACACCTTGGGCATTTATAACCTGCTCACGTAAATTCAGTTGCTTTGGAATACTGGGCTGTACTTGCCTAAGGACTGCTGGTTTATGCATTTATAATTTGTGATCTTATTTCTCTTCCTTCCTAGCAGCACTGAATGTCTATTGTAAATGACACAAACAAAAAGAACAGCAAAAACATGCTCTGAACTGTCACGAACGCTCTAAGTAAATAATTGCTACTTTTCTACTGAACGAGGGCATTCAGCATAAGAAGGTTACATTTCAGACATGAATGAAACCTCACAGGTCAGCAGGAGAAATAATATTGCAGATATGACAAAATGATTACCTTATTGCTTTCTAAGACAATAAATATCCGCGATTTCTTATATTAGGGGAGGCTGAAGGAATGTTACTTAACTCACTGAGATCACCTATCATTTCTTATTCTGTACAATATGTCAAAAACTCTCTCTACTGCTCAAATATTTTCTTGCCCGTGTTTAAACGTCGAAGTTTTCAAGGGAAATTGTGCATCTTGAACTTGGAATCACAGAAGTTTATCAAGAGCATGAGTGCAGAACCCTCACAGAAACCGAATGAGCTTCTTAAAATCCTGGGAATGACTTGCTTGCCTTGGTCTTCTCATGGCCACTTCCACTAAAACCACCTATCACATTAGATGCGCGAAACTGGTAACAGTGGAACAATTCAATTTCATGGAAATAACAGTCGGTAAAGAGAGCGAGCTTTAAGTGACAGTGTAGGAGCAGAAACCAAGAATGGCCTATTCACTAAGTCACTGGAAAGCCTGGTCTTCATAAAAAGAGGACAAATGTGGTAAGAGAAACTATGTATAAACTATCATCAGGGTGCGTTTTTCTTTTCTCTCTGGAAAGTTTCCCCTTCTGTCATTCTCCTCTTCCTCCTTCTAACTTTTCCATGAAGTCATTCCCAATTTGCACACTCTTATCTGCAGCTTACCGTGGAAAGAACACTTCCCTGCACTATTGATTCCCCCTTTTAAGCTTTCAGCTTATAGATAGAGAAAAGTTCCTGACTTCTACTATCGAGACACAGAAACTTTTCTGAAAGACATTTTTCTCTCCCAACTTGATACTGTCTGTCTTCTTGCTGTCTTTGTTTGCCACCTATCATCACACTTTTTTGCACTGCTGCTTAGACTGGGGGTCTGCAAGGGATTTCTCCTCATTTTTCTTTGATTAGCAGCATCAGCAAAGAGGTATTACTGCTGCTGACAGCTCTGTCTCTGTGACAAGCTGTGAACTATTTTGATGTACTTGCATCTTACCAGCAATACAAGCACCGCAAGCAAGAAACCCCCAATCTCAGACTGTCAGCTCCTCATGGAGCAGAACTTGCCTGTCCGTAGAGACCAGAGCTGTTACATAGACACTAGAAAACCACCTAACAAAATCCCATCTCCACCTCACTAAAACAACAGGCAGGAAAAGAGATGCTATTAAGAAATCTGACACTAGGTGAGAGGATTGGTACATGCTCAGTGATCAATCCTTGCCTAACTAACACATTAGAGCAACTCACAGAGACAATATTAAAAGAGCAGACAGACACAGACAGTCTTTGGGGTAATGTATCAAAGAAAGGTGACAGACAGAGAAGGAATGCTTAAAAAGAAAACTGTGACCTCTACTACATTAAAAAGAAATAGAAATTGTCACTTCAGGCACATATCTTCCATCTCCAGTTACCCACCAAGTTATCCACTAAGGAAGTGAATTCTTTGCATACCAGCTCTTGGTTAAAAAACCAGAGTAACACGGGATTAAAGATTTGGCAAGGCTGAAGCAAGGATGCATGAGGTTGCTGAGAAGATGAGTGTTGACCAAAGCATAGTTAGAAACTCTCAGCAATTTGCATAAAATCCCCCAGACAAACAAACAAAAAGAGGACCTTCATTTTTAAGAGTAGCCTGGATGGTCCTGAGATCATCAAGAGCTTGTAAGAAAAACAATTTTGCCAGTGATCTGAGTGTAAGATCTGAGCTGTTGAAACCCAGATTTACAGCAAGCCAAGAGCTCACAAAGTCCATGGGAACTAGAAGGCTCGTGGCTCTGGCCAAGCCTACAGCAGTGACACTTCAGCATCTGCCAATTACAATAGGTAACAGAAAATGACTCCTAGCTCCCTCATCTCATCATTTGCTGTATTCAAGGTACTGCCCGCAGTAAATACGGAGGACAATGCTAGACTGCATATACTGAGAGTACGGTATATTAACCACGGGTATTTTCTGTGACCGTGGGAGGAAACACTTCATCGCATCCAGATGCTGTCAAATGAAGCCTTGAGCAACTCTCTGGTGACTTACAGGACAGTACCTTGAGATGAGGCAAAACCTATCTGCTTATCGACTTCTATTTCCATATTAAGAAGAAGAAACTGTCCAAGAGTCCTCCTGTTCTTTAGGCCATTCTTCTGAACACTGTTCTTACTTTTACCCTCCCTGCTGAATTTTTCTCTAAGATCTCCAAACACTAAGAGTGGTGACTCCATTTTGTGTGCTTCCACTAGGACATCACTAAAAGCTCCGCACTTTTACAAACAACAATCAGAATTTTTTTTTTTCTCTGAATGTAGTTGTCATGGGATTTTTGTTTCTAGCATAAAACTGACAACTAGAGTAGCAATTCTTTCCCAGGTTGCTTTCCTGAAAATAGTCAAACGTTCAACACTATGCGGTGGAAAATTTTCAACCTTAGGCATATTCTCACCTTGAGAGCTTTGCATGTCTTGGTCTAGAGATGCAGAGAGACACATATTCTAGTGTGCGTGGTGGGGGTGCCAGGAAATCAACAATGAATCTCATCTAAATGACCCTGTGATGGGGTCTATAAGATGGTTATTTTCTAATGTTTAACTTGCATTTGCCTTTCCCACTTAGCTCCCTTCTATTTTGGCTTACAGCTTGTCTATCCTTTCAGTTCTCTATTCTCTTCCTACCTTTTCTCATTACTTAAAAAAATACCTCTCCCTTTTATTTCGTTCTACCCTTGCTCCTGTTTACCTTAAGAAAGCTCTTCCGATTAACAGATCAACCCCTAGTACAGCGAGCTGAAATGTATAATCACTGCTTGAGCCTCCTTTCCCTCCATACTAAACGATTTCCTCGAATCACAATTTTCTTACAGCATACGGAGATTTCTGTCCGTCTTCAGATTTGCCTCTAGTACGTGATACAAAATGAATTACATTACATTTTAATAAACCCTGTACTGATCCCTTGAGGATAAATTGAACGACAAAAGATTATTTTATATTGCTTTCGATGCAGTTTTTTGTCAGTGTGAAGAATGCAAGCTTTGGCTCTAACATAACATACACACTCTGAAAATACTTCCCCCAGTCTGGGGGATATCCATTGAGAGCTCGTAGGTTTTGCTCACTTATTTCCTTGGTTAGCCAGGAAGAAGAGCAATACCATCAAAATATCTTTCTAAGATTCCTTGAATGGTCTGCCCTCCATGAGATTTCAGCGTCCATTTCTTAGAATAGGTGCAAAAAGTTTCAAAAAATTATCAGGTAAAAAGAGAATCCACTATTTATCACCTTATATGGAGTACTCAAAATTTTAAGACCTTCCATAAGTTGACATAGTAAAATTTGGAGAAGCTGAAATGACAACCAGGAAAATCACACGGAGGCTGGGCAGATTATCCAAGTCATGCCACCAGAATGAAATGCCAGACATGTTTACGATGAATGAAAACTAATAGAACTATATATGAAATGTACTTCACTAAATGCTTGCAATTGTTGCAATGAAAACACCGAAGTTAGCGATTTTATACCTGATAAATGTTTTCTTCCGTTTCAGGCTCACGGATTGGCTCGTGTCCAGCCTCAAACACAATGTACTATGACACCAGCCGCCAGAGAGGAAAAGTCAAAGATGAAACAGAAGGGAAAAAGGCGATTTGGAATTCCACGTAAAAACACAGGCAGGCATTAAAGAAACAAGTTCAAAGCACAGGCTGGCAGCAGGACAACCGGTTTGTTGGAAAGCGCAGAGTAAGGTTGTTTCATATTTCATAAACCGCCAACGAATAGACCTAAATCTCCTCTAATGATCATTAGAGCAACTTCCTAATTCTTTCTCACTGGGGAGACCGCCTGTGGCCCAATATTAATTTTCTGAAGTCAACATGAATTTTGCCTCTTTTACATAATGGCAATTATTTCCACATATATTTATTATGTATGAATAAAAAAGCTAAATCCAAACTGGGAGAACAGGCTGGTGCTCCTGTAACAGGCCACGTGGAAAAGGCTGTCACAACACTTCATTTTCAGTTTCTTGCCTTGTTGTGAAGAGCACAAAGTAAAACTCCTGACAGTATGAAAGGTGAATAGTAATTTAGGGCATCCTAATTCTTATCATTTTTCTTGCTGCACCTTAGGCACTGTTCAGTATTCACTAATGGTTGCATCGGTTTCCTTCAGCATGCCTCCCACTGACATGCCTAAGTGGAAAAACACAAAATCTCCAGGAAAAAAAAAAAGGAAACTATCATATATTTTGTTTCAGCACAAAAACATGAGAATGAAATGACATCTTTTTCTTCTTTACACTCAGTAGGGTATGGGACATGAGTATATTGAGATATTTCTGATAATCATCTTTGCTCCCAGACATTTTTCTTGGATGAAACAAGACTTAAATTTCAGATCTATTATTAAATCATAGCCCAAACACCAACAAGGGAGTGTGTTTATAACATCAATTCTATTCTTCCTTTTTTCCAAATATTCACCCTCTGAATTAAATTCTGGCCCCACATAAGATGAAACAAAATGTCAATTTATTACTATCAAAACAAGATGTCACCTTCTTTGTTCTCCAAGTCCAATTTTCAGTTAGATTTTGTGTTCAAAAATGATGACAAGTCTCATTTGGAATCTTAAAATCTGGACTCACAAGCCACGTTTTAGGCAATATTTACAACAGAGTTAAGCTAGTATTTCTATACTCCAACGGAAATATTCTATTCCATACAGATAGATTGTGCTATTACTTACAGCTTAATCTCTAAATATGCTACTTTCTGTAAAAACCTTACAAGTTTCTCAGAAGACCTAGCTCAGTACATTTCAGAACAGCTTGTTAAAGGTTTTCGCTGTGTTCAAAGATAACACATATCTAGTCATTTCTGAAACTCCAAGGCCACATAGCTTCAGAAATTACCTGGTATACAGGATCTTCTACATCTTCTTCCAAAATTGTCTACAGCAAAGTAAGAGGACAGGCAGTAAAAGCAAAGAACATAAACAGCAGAGATAAAAGAACTGTATTCGGAAATTAAAGGACAGCAAAGGAATCAGCAAAATGGGCAGGTAAGTATATAGGTTTCTTTCTTTTGTACACAGATAAAGTCATGTTTATCAAACGTCAAAGTAACTTTATTCAAGTTTCATCCGAGTTTAACAATCTGCACCTTATTTGGCTGGAATAAAATACACACATTCAGAAGTATATAAAATCTTCCCTAAATTATTACACACTGAAAAACCTGACTTACAACACACTGACCTTCATTAAAGTTTTCCTTCTGAATGAGAAGAAACACTACGCAGGAAATGAAGAGATCATTTCCAGTTGCTAAACACGTTCATCATACCCCACGTGATAGCTTTCATCACTGTTTAATCCTATTTCTGAGCTCACGATGCCTGTTAGGTTCGTATTTGTCCATTTGACAAACCCACTGCTGTTAAGAACTGCTGAGGATGCTCAGTGCCTCTCTGGAGCACCTTTGGGGGATACTTCAAACCATACTTTTCTTGGCAGTAGGCTAAGCTTATGCGTGTACCTGGTATACCGCTTGTTCACATTGTTTGTCCTTTTGTGCCTTTTTTTCCATTTCTTCCCTTTGTTTCAGTTCATAGATGAGCTGAAACAGGTCTCGCAAGTCCAGAATTACAGGTTCAGCCTATGGAAGCAAAAACAGGAAGGGAAGTTTCTATATGGGAAAATATACACCCCTTATCCCATCCTGCTGGTAGAACAGTTACAGCATCTCCACAATTGCAGAGGACTTCATGGAGAATTAATTTCTACCTTAACATCCAGGCTCAGGTTAGTTTCTATTGAACTAACCATACTTTCAAGTGAATGATAATTATAATTATGAATACAAAAGGCATTTTGAATATAAAAGGCATATATATGAATATAAAGGCATACTTATTAGTGGTTTCTCATACAACAGAATTACAGCAGACACATGCAAAGTAGCTATTTGGTATCTATCACTTTGTTTAAATGACTATAGGAATATATCCAAACCTATCTATATCCCATCTAGTTTAGTTAGAAAGGAAAATGATAATTATAAAAAAACCTATCAATTATTATATTTCTATTATAATTACATACATACAATTATTGATTATATACAATTAATAAGTATATTATTAATGATAAAAACATAGATAATGAGAAGTCAGGAACAGTGAAATACATTCCCTTTTTCCCAAGCTTCATTAATTTCCTATTTAAGAACATCTGAGCAGACACTGGTGACAAGTCTAGCACAACCACAACCAATGCAAGATTGGCCTCTCGAGCAGCTCCTTACGAACACAGCTCTTCTATTGAGTCACACTGTAGGAAATGACAGACATTTGATACTTACTGCCTGGGCTGTTTTTATTGCCACAAATCTATGATTTCCCTCCTTTCCACATACATATCCAAATGCTCGATGGTCTGTGATATCCTTTGCAATGTATGAAATTTCATGAACTGCGTGGTGGTGCTGTAGTAGCTATTAAAAAAAAAAACAACACAGTAAGAAAATATCCATCAAAATGTTCCATTAAGAAGCAGAATAATTTCTCTTTCATCAATGCCTTACCTGGATTTCAATATATCTATGGAATTAAGCGAACATATCCTGGTAGCAAAATCAATTAGTATCTGAACTCTTTAAGACTTATTCAAAATCTAGGCAAGCTTGACTTGCTTTAATAATTTGACTAAAAGCTTCATTTGAAGATTTTTCTTGGTATCTTTTGGTAAGATATAATTCAATAGAAGTCATCCTGCTAGCCAGTTACTACCTACACAGCATCCCAGGTGCAGAGTTAATATTTGTAGGTATGTAAAAGAAGCAGGAGCAGCAACACTGATGCATGGGGCTGCAGAGGTAGAGCTGAGATTTCCAACCTCTTTAAGACTCGGCACCAGACTTGCTTTATCTCTGCAACACTCAGCATCAGCCAGCAAGCAGTATATTATTTAAAGCAGTAACAGAAGTCAAAAAAAATTATTTTCCCCAGAAAATTAATGGAAATGCATTTATTCAACTTGACATCACCGCTAAATGCAAAAGCTCACATTTTATTTAAAATCCCACTTTGGTTAACTGTAATAATAAAAAGATTCCATTTTGTTTTAACTGTATGAGTAAAACTCTCCCCAGAGCCAAGACATGAAGCTGAGACTCCTATAAGCACGTCTTGGAGTGCCAGAACCTTTTTTGCTTCAGCCTAAATAGTATTTTATTACCAAAGTAATACTTAACTTACAGTAACGTCCTTGAAAAGTTTATCTAAACCAATCTACTAGTTTGAATTTCTACCTTCTGATATATTGACCTGCTCTTATATCATCTAGGGATAATGCTATTTCTGAGAGCAGGAAAAGCCTCGCAAAGAATTCCTTTGAGGTCCAGATTCCTGCTGGTTTTGAGAAAAGCACATTTTGAAGATCAGCATGGTACCCAGGCAATCTCTAAACAACCTGTTATTTTTAGAGTTTTATAAAAAAAAACAAACCACTTTAAAATTCAAAACCAGAGAGGATGCGTATGTGTAGAAGAGAAAAGGCTGAGCGCACGCAGGGGAAGTGACAAGTGAGGAGATTTCTGGAGAACATGGCTTGAAATTCAAAAGGGGAGGTGGCATGCAAGATACAGATGATTACATATAAAACAAAAGACTGGACATGTTTCATTTTCATTTCACAGCAAATGACTCCTAACTCCTCAAGATCAAGATTACTTGCTCATGGGAAAATGGAAGTGTTGCCATTGACTTCAGGCTGAGCGTGGTTAAGCTGAAGGTGCACTTCAGACTCTCCTAATGTGTTAAGCGTTTAAAATTAATGATGGGATCTTACCTAGATAATACAGGGATATTGATTTATTAGGTTTCTCTGAAAACTAAGTTGCACGCTATCTGTTACAATGAAATGAAGTGTTCCCATCTCTCTATTCTGCATATGACAGGGAACGTTATCTCTGGCTCCTATTAAATCAAAGTTCTTTGACATTGCTTTATTGATTGCGAGACAGCGTTTTGCACCGAAATTAAACTGTGATCAGATTCCTTCCTCATGGAATGAAATTTGACAATCATTCTACCATGGAAAAGTATCACCCGCAATGTAAGACAGCAGATGGAAACACTCCAATTTATTTGGGAACCCTCATTAACCATTCAAAAATCATTACAATTTTAATGGTTATGATATTTTACATACTGTATCAATAGAAGTACAAACTAAGTAAAGGTGACCGCAACATCATCCTTTTACATGTTTTACTGTATGGAGGATTTAGCAAGAGTTTTTCATTTGTTTGAGGGATACTGAGTTGGAACGTACATGTGAAATGTAATGCTGCATGCACACATCTGTACTCAAACACAGATATAAACTCTCCTTCAAACCTGCATTTTCAAAGCCCTCGACTCATCTAATGTGTCCTTTCTACATATTCCAATAGTGTGTTGTAAATATTACTTAATAAGTGCCCGATTCTTTGCTCTTGCAAAGCAGCAATGAGAATCCTGTTGCAGTCAGTTGAGATCTACCACCGTAAAACGCCAGATCAGAATGGCAACCTTTCTGTGTATCTTTGTTGTAAGGACACAGCCTGCCCAGCACCTCACGTAGCCCTTCAGAGCAGTGAGATGTCCACTAAAGGACAGCAGAAGGAACGACGCGAGGAGAAACACGATCTCACCCAGCCACCCAACAGATGCAGAATCAAGGCTGTCTATAAATACATGCTCTTTGCACGTTTTGATTAGATTTGCACCCGATACATTCGTACAAATTGATCCATCCCGTAAAATGAGACCAACCAACAGAAAGGTCATCTTCAGCCCTCAGTTTGTAACTGCTCACATGTAGCCACCCCCTCAACACTTGATATGAACAGGCCTGAAAGGAAATGAAACAAAAGCCACACAGAATTGCTTAGAGCAGAACTGCTGGTCAGTGCTCAGCAGTTAATATTCCCAGGCTGATCTGCTCCTCTTTCTCCCCAGCCTCTTTTTGTTGTTTTGTTTTTTTAATATCGTCAAGGTTTTACCATGACTCAATCCTATCTCCAGTGGGTCAGAAGCACATAAAAGAATTACTTCATAACTCGGGGATGTTTATGACACTGCTGTATACCCATGCTGATGGATTCCATCACACACTATTTGATATTTTTACTGTATCTTTGCTACGAGCCATTTACCAAGTCATAAGTGAGGTATCAAATTGTTTTGGAGGGCTGCATTACGACAGAACAAATTAGAGAGAAGACTTAATTTATATTATGGTTCAATACAGTCAATTAAATACTGCACAGATTAGAAAGTAATTTAACATTTAAGCTTCAGTTGTTAAAAAAATGCACTGTACACAGTGTCCAAATTATTTTAGATCCCCTGTGACTTTAGTCACTCTTGCAAACATTGAGGATTTTCAATGGGTGCGCAGATAAAGTCTCGAACTGGGTAACTAAGACAATCTCATTATTCACGTGTCCTTCTTTTTAGGCTAAACATGGTCATCAAATCATAGAATGGTTTTGGTTGGAAGGGACCTTCAAATGTCACTGAGTCCAACGCCCCTGCAGTCAGCAGGGACATCACAATGTCATTATTGCATTTTATTTGTACGCTAGAAAGCTTTTTCCTAGTCTTAAGCTTAAAGAAGTTCAAAACACCCACCTCCACCAAGGCTGCTGACTTCCCTCTTCCCCTGAAGTTTACTCTGGTCTCTCCCACTAGCCATTATTTTCTCTCCTTCGCTCCATTCTATCCCTGGCTTCTCCTCTTCCCCCAGGTTGCTCCCCGTACATCACACTGAATTGATTTAGCTGCCTCTGAGATCTGTAGCATTTCTAATTTCCCTCAGGCTTCTTGGCACCTATCATAAATTTTTTCACCCCTTATCCTCATCTTGCCCCTTTATTTCCATGCTGTAGCCTCCAGTGCCACTAAATCAATTAAGTCAATCAATTAAGTACTTGGAGGGTCCAGCAATCATGTCAAATATGTGAGTTAGATGGCACGAGAAAGTCACTGCTTTACTGTCGCTATTTCTCTTTTAATGAGGTTGTCTATTTAGTGGAGCCTGGGGCATAGTGTTAAGAAGCCACAACAAAAAATCGCCTGCAAGCTGCAAAGCCTCCTATAAAAGCTGCCCCATCTAAAGCAGGAAGCACGTACCACACAATATCATATGCATAAGGACATGCTTCATAGGAATTTACGTTGCATAGCCTTTCACCTTGAATAGCTCAACGGTGAGCCTGTTTTCAGATAGGTGGGTATTAACCGACAGCTCCACTGTTACAACTTCCATCGACACTGGGATGTGGGCGACAGACATGGCCCAAGAATCCCTTGCATTTCTACACCTGTCTATTCATAGAATCATAGAATGTTTTAGGCTGGAAGGGACCTCTAGAGGTCATTTGGTCCAACCTCCCTACTCAAGTAGAAACATCTCTACCTAGGTCAGGTTGCTCAGAGCCTCATCAAGCCTGACCTTGAATGACTCCAGGGATGGGGCCTCAACCACCCCTCTGGGCAACCTGTTCCAGTGCTCAAGCACCCTCATATTAAAAACTTTTTCCTAATATACAGCCTAAATCCATCCTTTCCCAGCTTAAAACCATTGCTCCTTGTCCTATCACAGCAAACCCTTTTGAATAGACCTTCCCCTGCCTTTCTGTAGGCCTCCTTCAGGTATTGGAAGGTCAGTGTAAGGTCTCCCTGGAGCCTTCTCTTCTCCAGGCTGAACTGCCCCAACTCTCTCAGCCTGTCTTCATACAAGAGATGCTCCATTCCCCTGATCATTTTGGCGGCCCTCCTCTGGACATGCTCCAATATGTCCACATCCTTCCCTTTTATCACATTTGAATAAGTTATAATACATTTCGCATGTCGCATAAAGCTCCCCAGGCATCAAAGTTACTCACCAAATTGCAAAATCCTTAACGGACTGATAATAAAATAACTTTAGGGACTATAGTTTCAGTCATGCTGCTGTCTACCTCCAAGCTCCCTGTACTCCAGCTGATGTTGTGATCGCTCAGCAGCATGTTAGGACATGTGTTTAAGGGTCCTTTAGATGTGGTGTTGGGGGATATGGTTTAGGGGAGAACTTTGTAAAGTAGGGTTGATGGTTGGACTCGATGTTCCCAAGGGTCTTTTCCAACCTGAATGTTTCTATGATTCTATGATATCACGCCCTGTGTGTTTAAGAAGACCGCTGAACAAATCCTACAAACTGAACCTAATGTGGAAAATTATGGCTTACCATGACAGAAGCTGAATAGTGCATTGACCATTATTTACTGCAACACATTAAGTGAAAACAATGAATTGTTGTTTCATTGAGTGGTTCTGAGATGAATTTTCTCTTGTTGCTGCAAGATGCTGAAATGGGACAGATACGTGGGCAGCTCCTCCCCTGCATCTAAGAGGCTGCCCTGCTCCTTAATGGTGCTGAAGATCTCTATGCTATGGCACTCTGTCAAATGTTCTTCACAGCCATTTCCTTAAAATTCCTGTTTGTTTTACCCAGGATTTGCAGGGATCATGGGGCAACAACCAGCCAGAAGCATTTCTCTAGCTCCTTATGTTTGTGCTGCAATGGTCCTCTGCTGTTCTGTTAAAATGCACTCAGTAGAGGTGGTCTGGAGCTGCTCATCTCCATCATAAACACTACACATTCCAAATACACACTTAAGGAGCAGACATGAAACATCTAAATTGTCTACAGCTGCAGATTCAAACCCCAGGCTTGTCTAATTTTATAACTTTCAGACAAGGATGGAGCAGTCCTCTGTATGTAGACAACTAAAAAATCCCCATTCAGACCCCCCAAAAACCAAAACCATTGTGAGCATGGAGTTTTCCCTAGCACGCATTAATGGTGCATGGATACCTGTTAAGCAGGTGCAAACCTTTCAACATCCTTTCCTCCTGGAGTGTGTTTCAATGGGACGTGTGTGCAGACAACTTGGGGAAAAAGTCAGTGATCTCAAATGTCAGTGAGATGGACAAGGAATCAGTAAATCGTATGTGCACCACAAACCTCCCCGTGTTGTTTTTGGATCTTAGTATTTGGACAGCAGATGGAGTGGCAAGGCATCAGCCTACCAAGATAGGGCAACGGGTAATGGTTTTAAACTAAGAGAGGGGAGATTTAGACTAGATTGAAGGAAGAAATTTTTTTACAATGAGGGTCCAGGTTGTCCAGAGAGCTGATTGATGCTCCATCCCTGGAAACATTCCAGCTCAGGTTAGACAGGGCTCTGAGCAACCTGATCTAGAATCACAGAATAATTTAGGTTGGAAAAGACCTCTAGGATCATCAAGACCAACCTTTATCCCAACATCTCCCTGACCACTAGACCATGTCCCGAAGCACCACTTGTTTTTTGAACACCTCCAGGGATGGTGACTCTACCACTTCCCTAGGCAGCTCGTCCCAATGCCTAATCGCTTTTTCAGTAAAGAACTTCTTCCTAATATGCAATCTAAACCTCCCCTGGTGCAACATCTTCTAGTTGAAGATGTCCCTGCTCACTGCAGGGGGGTTGGAC
The DNA here is from genome assembly GCA_013400335.1 of Eurystomus gularis. Lineage (NCBI taxonomy): Eukaryota > Metazoa > Chordata > Aves > Coraciiformes > Coraciidae > Eurystomus > Eurystomus gularis. The sequence goes on along the minus strand of VZZY01011126.1, from coordinate 497,272 downwards.
TAGATGACCTTTAAAGGTCCCTTCCAACCCCAATCAGTCTATGATTCTATGATATGCAGAGGACAAGCAGGTGGGGGGAAAGGCAACAAACCTTCCCTTAATCACTGCAAAAACTTTTCAGTTTAATGGGAATAGCAAAGAGCAGATAGCCTGATGTGTTTCAGAGCTAGTTACCAACAACTCTGAACTACCTGCAGATTACTACTGGCCACAGCACAAGGTGACCAAGAACAGGGGTGGTGACAGAGCTCATCCACCTGAAAAGCCAATTGCTCTGCCAGCACCATCTGTGCATTCAACCACAGCCTTTCCCTGCCTCCCCCGTGGTTCCTGGGCACTCAGCACAGGATAAAAACATCTCACTGGCGTCGTGGGTGTTGCTAGAGTGTAAATGAAGAGACAGAACTTGCAGGTTGCTGTTAGAGGCAGCTAAATTCAACCTGATAAGGCTTTGCAACAGAGATTTGTGAATTTATCACTGCTGCTGATGACTCAGTAGCAGGCTGCTGCAAACCGTGATGCCACTGCTGCAGTCTCCTCTGCCTCCACTGGGCAGATACTTTTCATGATCCTTTCTCTTTCCCATTAGTTTGACCCATTTTCCAAGGATGAATACAAAAAATTGTTTGGATTTTGCTCCAATTGGTCAGAAAGGCAGGAGGGAGCAGTTCACCCAGGCCGTGTAATACAAACAGGGATGTTTGAGGGAAGGAGGAAAAATAGCGCTTGCACGAGAAGCAGCTTTAGAAACTATGTGTCTAAACAAAAGACAAACAGGAAACATCGTATTTCACAGATTCATAGAATCATTAAGGTTGGAAAAGACCTCTAAGATCATCCAATCCAACCATCATTTCAAATCTGACAGTCCTCTCCTACCATGGTGAGTACTCCAGTAGCATGTCCATGGGGAGAGGATGGCAGAATAAACCCTATATGACAGATCACACTAAATTGGGTTAAATGCCACAGTGGTTGGGGTGAATAAACACTTGATAGACCAAAAAGTCTATTTTATAAACATGTACTACAACACGTGGAAAATTTCACGTAGTTTGATCTAGAAAAGGCAGAAAGCAGTACAGTTTAAGCTTAGTAAATTATCAAAATACTGAATTCTTCCTAGAACAGCAAGCAGTCTTGGAACAAAATATCAGTTCAACTTAGCTTTCAAAAATAAATGTCACATATGAATACCTGAAAAGCGAAACCCACTAGAAACCTCCTGGGGCTATGAAGGTCATGGTATTGGGAGGCATCTCCAGGCAGTGCCCAAGACAATCAGTTTTGATCACAAAAGAGTATAAGATGAGCATACTACCACAGAGCAAGAACTGAATCCTTCCTCTGAAGGAGACTGAGCACATCCTACGTACCACACAGCCAAAATCTTCAGGACCAGCCCTGAATCTTTTTGGCCCAAAGCCACTCATGGAGTCTGGGCTGTGCAATAGGTTATGGACCTTCCGCCTGTGAAAAAATCAAGAATAGGAGCAGAAAGGGCAGATGTAACCTCTGAAGTATCCTCAAGCCTGAAGGGACTTCTCAGATGGCAGACTTTAAGCATGTCTTCACAAAGAGAAGAAAATAAATCTGTCTAATCCCTGTGCTTCTTCCCTCCACACTGATTTTTGCAGACAATAACCTAAAGACTCTTCCAAATGCCAACTTCTAAAAGGCGCTTCAGTGCGCAAGCTTTGCAATACAAACACTTGGCACATAAAGCAGCGCACTTTCAGATTATATGCAGATCAAAGCTCGGTCTGTGTATCACAAAGGGGCACATAAAATATGGTGCTGATAAAGAAAAGAATCAGGACAGATTTAGCCCCAGTTATCACAGACTCAGTCCCTCCAGGGGGTCAGCAGTCTGGCTGTGACGCAGCCAAGCACCCAAAGGATATGTAAATTTAATTTCCTCTTAATAACAATAATAATAATAATAATAAAAATCTTTTAGGAGCTATTCTCTTCCTGCAAGCATGGAGAGCGAAGCAAAAAAACCAGATTATGTGACTTCCCAAGCTTACACGGCAACGTGCAGCTGAGTCAGGAAGGACAAAAGTCAGTGAGAATAATTGTATGTGAAAGGATGAGCACGTCTTCAAGTGAAGTGCCAGACTAAGCTCCATCTGCACACTCCAATTCACCCAATACAACAGCAAGCACTTAGCGAAAGTACCCCAGGTAGGAGCCTGTTTGGTCGGACTCAGGAAGAGAACTTAAAAGGGTACTCCAGCCTCAGCTAAAATCGGAATGAGTCCTTACCACTGGCATTGAGCACGCCCTCAGCAAGTTTGCTGATGACACCAAGCTGGGCGGTGCAGTTGATATGCCAGAGGGATGGGATGCCATCAGAGGGACCTGGACAGACTGAAGAAGTGGGCCTAGGGGAACCTCATGAGGTTCAACAAGGCCAAGTGCAGGGTCCTGCACCTGGGCCAGGGCAACCTGCATTATCAGTATAGGCTGGCAGAAGGCATGCTAGAGAGCAGCCCTGTGGAAAAAGACTTGGGGGTACTAGTGGATGAAAAGCTGGACATGAGCCACCAATGCGCGATGGCAGCCCAGAAGGCCAATCGCATCCTGGGCTGCATCAAAAGAAGCGTGGCCAGCAGATCAAGAGCAGTGATTCTGCCCCTCTACTCTCTCCTGGTGAGGCCTCACCTGGAGTACTGCATCCAGCTCTGGAGCCCCCAGTACAAGAAGGATGTGGACCTGCTGAAGCGTGTCCAGAGGAGAGCCATGACAATGATCAGAGGGCTAGAGCATCTCTCCTGTGAAGACAGGCTGAGAGAGTTGGGGCTGTTCATCCTGGAGAAGAGAAGGCTCTAGTGGGACCTTATAGTGACCTACCAATACCTGAAAGGGGCCTATAAGAAGGCAGGGGAAGATCTGTTCTCAAGGATTTGTAGTGACAGAACAAGGGGTAATGGTTTTAAGCTAAAAAAGGTTAAATTTAGGTAAGACATTAAGAAGAAGTTCTTTAATACGAGGGTGGTTGATCACTGGAACAGGTTGCCCAGAGGGGTGGTGGAGGCCCCATCCCTGGAGTCATTCAAGGTCAGGCTTGATGGGGCTCTGAGCAACCTGACCTAGTTAGAGATGTCTCTGCTTACTGTAGGGGGGTTGGACTAGATGGCCTTTAGAGGTCCCTTCCAACCCAATACATTCTATGATTCTACGACCTGCCCTATTCCAAAGGGATAGAATTCATTTGTTAGCTGATCAGCATTCCACTTCAGCATTCTACAGTATCAACATGACTCTATGATTCTATGATTCTTTGCTTGATGAAAAAAAGTATCCTGCTCCTGCCTGTATCTTACCTGGGGAGCAAGAGCAGTGAATTCTCAAGAGAGCAAACACAAGTGTCCTTGTTTGTGCCTCCTGTGATAGGCACACAGCATCGTAGAATGGTTTAGGTTGGAAGGGACCTTCAAAGGTCATCTAGTCCAGGCCCCCTGCAGTGAGAACTTTCATACACACAATGTTTCATGCATCAGGGCCATGAAGGGTCTTCCCGACTGGCCTGGAGCTGTCCTCACCCAAGACCCCCAGCATACACTGGGGGTCAATTAAGTTAGCGAGACTTAACTTTGCCAGCACAGCAGGCTAATTGTGATGAATGGACCTACGATACTGAGCTAGCTGGATGTTCCAAGAACCTAATTTGTGAACGAGAACACCACTGAGGTAATAAACTTTGGTCTGGCTCTCATAATTTGTAATAATGTCTGACAAAGACCAGATATGAATTTAGTTACTGTTCATTGTCTGAGGAAGCAAATGCTAAGTTGCTCATGCAGAAGATCCATTTATTTGATATATGAATTTGGGAAGGAACAAAACAAAACCAGAATGCACACATGGCCAGTTTGGTATCTTCACTTCAAAGGCTTTTCAATTTTTTATTGTACCAGGAGTGAAAGTAGCTAGCAAAATCTAAAACCCTTGTAGAATTCCGATTAATCTCAAGTTACATTTTAAATATGTACTTGCAAATACTGTTCCAGGACAAAGAAAATTCTAATGGGCAAGGAAATATTTTCATAGACCTTTGGAAAAAGAAATGTGCTACACTAAAGCTGTGATGCTGGACCTCCCATGAGTCTAGCAGTATTTTCTTACTTTTTCTGCATCAGAGACAGTCATCGCTTTATCAGGATGGTTAAAACAAAGAAGCACAGCAACACCAAGAAGCAGCAAACCTGATCCCTGATCCCGAAGTTAACAGCCCCACTAGCCCAGAATAAGCTCTGTAATGCAATATGGCCCTAACATTGCAACTGTATGGAACTGCCTAGAGACGACAATACATCGTTTTACATTATTTCCATGTGGTGTACAAGTAACAACACTTGCCTGTAACGATATGATTTTATTCTTTGGGATGGCAGCTGCCCAGGGGCCACTGCTGGGTTTCCAGGGCTGTATCACAGCTGTACAAGTGTATTTCTCCTTAGCCCCCACCTCATCGCCTCCTGGAGAACGGTCAGTAGATCAAAATAGCCATAAATATGCCAATGTTGCGCTCTATTCTCAAGCCAAAGCTTGCATACAGCCTTAGTGTAGCACCTGTGAGCATGCCTTGTAGTTCTTCCCCAATATAAAGTCTGTAAGACTTCTTGATTAAATCTTGAATTCGAGGGAGCACAATAATCAGTAATGAAACCGTTTGTTACAGTATCACTGAAACTCCACGTATTTTTATTGTGTTCATCTTTATAGCCTGTGAATGTCTTCTGAGAAGCCTTTACTTTTACAAGGTTCTTTTGTTCCTTCACACCAATATTCCTCACCTCCTGAAACGCTTTTGATTTACATGAACAGCATAAGAAATTCCTTCATACAACTCCTAGGAGCTTTGGAGGTAATTTTGGGGCTTTAACGGTCTCAGATCTTAACTGCTTCAGATTCAGCAAGCATTATAACCGCTCTCTTCTTGTAGCCTGTGATTTGAAAAGCTCATCAGTGAAAACCAGCCTCTGATTCCCTTGATTTGTCATGCAAATCCTATAAAGCAGAGCTTGCAAAGATCACAAAATACTAGCATTTAAGTTGCACTGGATAGTCATCAAACAGCAACTTTCTTTAACTATAAATCTACTTCCATAATGTTACCAACTTCTCTGGAAAAGGGGAAAAAGGACAAGAGAGATTTATTTTATATTTATCTATCTGTCTCCCAGATACTCCTACTGATTTAATAAGACTTTAAGAGGGGGCTGAGAGAAACCATGTGTACAGAAAAGAGTAAGAATAGACAAGGACTCTATGAATTCATGAATTGTGTATCACCAATGTCATGTTCATGAGCCAATTGAAAATTAAAGCAAAAAATTTGAGAAGTTCACATGACACAGTATTTTCTACCTTTCAAATACAAAAGTGATTTCATAATCAGAAATAAATCAAAGTATACAAGCAAGAAATGCTGTGTTCCACAATGACGGATTGGTTTCAAGTGGCACAGCAAGGAACTGGACAAAATCCACTCAGCCCAACTCTTAATCTCTAATGGCTTCATTTTCTAGTAGCCAACACATAAATACACAGTACCAGCTACAGGAGACATCCTGAAATGTCTCCTCCCACAGACATCAATTTGTTTATGAGAAACACTTGAGTTTACCTTTCCATAGCACAGACAGCTAAGCTTTCCATCCTGGGGTCACCCATCTCTACTACTACTTTTGCCAAAATTCATCATCATGAGTTCCCAGTAGAGACGGCTGAGCTGCTGGGTATTCTTCCCAACGCAGAACTGGCCTGTAGGGCTCTGGCAGAGTTTTTGAAAAGGGAACAACCTCTACCATCTTGTAAGGGCTCAGATTATCCCATAACTGGAGGCATACAATCACAGAGCATTGTAAGGATGCCCGTGTTGAAGGTGCCTGAAGGCTGCTGATGGACTCAGAGTACCCGCAGGCAGGCAAAAGATGACTCCGGAGTGATGGGTGTTACAATTTTGAAACAGTATCATTATTAACTACCTCTCCTGGTCATAAAGATCATGTTATTTTATTTTCAGTCTTACTACAGAAAAAGAGAGGAAACCTTTTCATTTGAGTTACAGTTTTATGTATAAACAAACTTCAGATAATCCCATAAATCTGCCACTCCTTCACTTGTTCAGTCCCATGACAGACACGTAAGGTAGGATATAAAGCATCCGTAGCAGCACTGTGAGTGTGTGCAGTAGTGGAGCCCTAGGATAAGAATAAAACAAAACGTAAAAGGCAAACTCTAAAAACAAACACAGAATTTGCAGGAAATTTGGAGTTGATTTTGGCTTTTTTTTCCTGTGCATTACTCTGAGGTAGGAACTTCTGGAGTTGCACTTGGTAGGTGTAACAGCACATTGTGTTACAACAGCTCTACGTTTCAACTCGGGCAACGGAGAGTATTTGTAAGCTCTGCCCTGGGACCTTCCAAAAGAGAGCCCTGAAGCTCCCAGTAGCACATTTCAATGCCCAGAGTTGTTTCTTCCCTGCTCATTTTCATGTAAAGCAGCATGAATGCTTAGTTTTAGTCTTCTCCTGCTAAGTGGAATCTCCAAAAGCAAACTCGGATTAAACAGTCCACACACAGACACAGCCCAGGAGCTCAACTACGTTTGCTTTCCTCCCTCCCTGCCCTGCTTTTCTGTCCTGGCAGTGGGTGTCACACAGGGTCTGCCCTTCAGAAGAGCTGTCAGGCAGTGCTGTCCTTGCCTATTACTGAAATGCACCCAGCAGAGCCTTCTGTAGCTTTGATGCATGGATGTTGACTTGTTTTCTACTAACTCCTTCAGTTCCCCCCCACCCTTTACAACTTCTGTGCACAGCATGTCCTCTACTGCTCTACTCCTAATAAAAACCAAACCTCCTCATTTTGTCACTCTCAGCACTAAACCTTTTGCATGTACAAGCTACGCTCTCACGTGCTTTACACTTGAAAGTACTTCCAAATTCCTGTATCATTCACAGGAGCCCATTTGGCTAATTAAAGATCTCATGAGGCTATAAAACCTTCTACAAACCAATGCAGCTTTCTAAAAAGGACACAATCAAAACAATGGGATGCAGATCCGTATTTTGACTACCTAACAGGAAAAAAACCTCAGAGCTATGCAGAGCAGTGGCTAGGAGCCATATGCAGTATATTCAGATATCCAGGTTTCTCATTTGCTCTAAATGTCAAGGCACTCAAATTAATTAGTGCTCTGCCTTACCTATTTCACAGGGCTCCCTTTAAAGTCGGCAGGAATGTCGCTGCTTGCTTTTCTGGGAGTACAATGATGCAGAATTAGGATGGGAACCACGAAGGATGGATGGGAACCACAAAAGAACAGCAGAGACAGATAGAGTCCATGAAATGCTGCTTTATCTAGAGGATTGCTACACTTGAGGGCCCTGGTAGGAACTGCGGTAGTTCCACAATTACTACCAGGTGCTGGGGAGCACAACGGGAGATGCTGCTCCAGCCCCTGGGCTCTGCGACACATGGATGCCCGCATGCTGAGCGTACAGCGCAGAAACCAGAAAGGTTAGGAGTACAATTATCTCAATTAGGAAGACAACTTTTATGAACAGTGTATATATTAAGCGAAGATCTATTGGAATCTGAAATTTATTACTTATTCAACTGAAAGACTTGGATAAAAGCAGGTATTTGTGTTTGGCAACTGTTGACAAGTAAGACCATCCAGTGGTAACCGCTGTCTTTCACAGAAAGCATTGGGTTTGAAGGGACCTTCCAAGGTCATCTAGTCCAACCCCGCTGCAGCCAGCAGGGACGTCTCTTACTGGATCAGGTTGCTCAGAGCCCCATCAAGCCTGGCTTTGAACATCTCCAGGGATCATTCCTCCTCTTCTCCTTCCTCAGGGCCACTTGTTACATACACTAACTGGAAGAAATGTTTATACTCATCCCCCTGAACTATCAGATTGAACAAAGACTGTGTAAACACAAAGGTGTTCCTGAGAGCAGGACATCATCCACCGATGTTATTGCCAATAGAGATCTATTACTATCACCTCCAGGTAACTTTCAAAGTAAACCTTCCAGTAGTTTCCCTCTCCCATTACACTGACAGCGAAGGTCACCTCTCTCGTTTGCATCTGACCCCAGCAACAGGAGAGGTTAAACAGCCTACAAGTTAGCATGGAAATTCAGCAGCATCATCGGTAGTATTGCTATTCCTGGGGCAAGCAGAAAATTGCAGAGCAGCCCACCAGACAAAATGCACTGAACAGGAAGGAAAATCACCAGCACATCTCGGGCATAATGCTTCCCAGCCAGCTCCGAGGGGAAGGAACAGCCTATTTCAAAGGGGAAGTGCCTTTCTGTTAGGGCACCTGCTGAAGGTCCCCCACCGCTCTCCAGGGAGGTTTCAGAGCATCTGAGCCGCCTGCGCTGTTACTATGTCAGCATTTCTCTTGCTAAATCCTTTCCTGAGCAGTTTGAAAGCCAGCCATTATAAAGCTGCATGTGCTGAAAATGGGCTCGACATTTTTTTTTCGTGTTTTTTTTTTTCTTTCTTCCATTTTTTTTAGTTAAGGCATTAAGCTGGCTTAAAAATATCAGTAGTTGCAAACAACTCCTCCACCCCAAGCAACTCTGTATTTTGGGTGCTCTTCTATAAGGCAAAATCATAGCTGGAGTCAGCGGGACTATAACGTGGCTTTTGTATCCTAATTTATTTATCTGAATCACAAAAATGTAGTGATTGTAGGTTAAAAAAACAACCCAATATAACTCTACACTTTGAGTTTTCCACTGTGAGACAATACCTCACTGGAGCTCCACTAGATAACAGGATCCATAACAACAAACGTAGTTATAATCAAAAGCTGACTTTGAAGTTTTTGGTAAAATTCACCCCAAATTCTGTTTAAGCACACCAAACAAAAAAGCTAAATGATATAAAAGGTGTTTCCATAGTGATTTCTACTACAACATCTCTACAGACAGATACCCCCCATATGCGATGGAGGCCAAATGGCAACTGGGAACATGGATATAGTGAGATTCCCCACTCCATAACACAGAATGCATGTAGCAGGCACTTCCCTTTCTCAAATCCATCCTGGGGTGCTTGGCTGAAACAACAGGAGCCCATAAAAAATGAAATGAGACCATCACTAAAGTCACAAAATCTCATTTTCTGCCTTTCTGAAAGCAATCAACTTTTTACCCTTTTCACACTGAAAAATGCAACTACAACCAATTCCCACAAATTATTTCAGTTTGGATAAAATGTCTGGAATAGCTTTATTTTATCTTCATGCCAATTAGTGTCAGAAATATTACAAGGCTGTTGCTGCAGATACTCACTACAAGAAGGCTGAACTCAGCTGCGGATCAGAGCATTTCCAGATGAGAGAAAGGAGAGAAATTCCAGCCTTCCTCTGTACGCCAAGTGTTAGGAGCAAAGACATAAGGTTCAAAACCAAAGCTCTAGGTCCCAAAACTCTCAGCCTTCATAATGTGCAAAATCACACCCAAGTTTTGGCTTTTGGGTTCTTTTTCACACTGACAAAGCTGTCAAATACATAAGGCTTTTCCAATCTTCATGCAGCAAACTGGGCATCTCTAAATTTCTATGAGCTTGTGGCTATTAAAAATCCCCGTGGAGCACTCTGAACCATCAGACTGTCTAGGGCACAGTTTAGAAGGCCAGTAAAGAATGAATTACAATAGTCAATAAGGCACGCAATTATGGAAGTAGGTTCTTCTGACATTTACATTTTGCTAAGTCTCAAATGTTATTTTTGAAATGTGTTATTGTTTCCCTTTTGAAGTATCACTACAAACACCTTGTAAGAATAATATGCAGGGTTTTTAAGCGCCCTACTCTGCCATAATCTAATTAGATATATTTCCTGCATGTAGAACAGTAAATGCCAAGTCTTACTATTCATATTTCAAGTAGAAAGGTGGGAAACTGTCAAGTAACTGAGCAAGACTCCCAGTCAGTGAGAAAGATCTTTTGCAGGCAGAAGCTGTGGACAATACATATCATTCCTGTAACACTTAAGAAAGACCCCAGATTTCACCATTTTCAAATGTACATGCAAAATTTGCTGCTTTTTAGTATGCTCTTTATTGTTACTATGAAATATTTTTATCACTGCAGTCCTTAGAAGTCCTCAGCATGATCCAAGACTCAACTTTTATTACAAGAAGTTCCTATAAACAGGTAATGCTGGTTGAAAAAAAAAAAAAAAGAATTAAAAGATAATCCCGGAGAGTTTATACTTTATTTCCAACCTGTGAAAGCTAAGGGTCAGATGTCCCTTGGAACATCTCCGAGATGCATGACTGTAGTAGCTCCTCCTCATAAACCCTCAGGCATGGAGAAGTCCTGCACTGGCTGTCCTGGCAGATGCTCTCCATCACTCCTCTGCCCCTCCCTCCCAGGTGAGCATGCTGAGGGCAGCTTACCCCTGAAATGCTAGGCTAACATGGGAGAAGGCATGGTTGATTTGACCCATGCAAGCATTCCCCAAGGCCACCACAGAAACAACAGATGGCCAAAAGAACCATGGATCTTCAAGCCACTGGATGGGCTGTTCTCATCCCAGGCAAGTGACAAGAGGGTGACTGCAAGAGGCAGCAGAGATCTGCATGACAGGCTGTGATCACAGGGTACCAGCAGTCTCAGCATCATTGAGTTTAACAGGTTTCTAGCATGGGAGGGATAGGGAGGAAAAAATAAGGGGGTACTGCAAGAATATATGCAAAGAATTCCTCCAAAGTATGATGGGCAGGATGGGAAGACGCTCAGGGTTGTTTGTTTGAAAACTGAATAAATAAATGATTAAAGTTGGTACTGTGGAATGACTCCTTGAAAGCGGATGAAGAGGAAGACAGCCATGAAGACCCTGGGAAAAAAACCAGTCAGTCAATGCGCTGATAAAACAGGGAAGGCAGATTCAGTGTAGGAATGCAGAGAGATGTGTGACATGATCTCAAGAATAAGCTGAGACAGCAATCTTGGCAGTGACGATGGATTTCAAAACTAAAAGCCGTACTTGTCAAGGACAAAAAAAAGGATAACAATTGAGACACAAGATGAAGAGAGGCAGGACCGTGTTTTAACTGCAAGTTAACAACAATAAATGGTGTATTTCAGAGCAGTTAAGAAGAATCTGCAAGATCTGGAGCTACCCTGGATGTAACAATCAAAAATAACATTGAGTCAAAAAGGCTGCTGAATTTACAGGGCTGAATAATAGATGATGCTGATATTTTCCTCAGCAGTCAGAAAAGGAGGTCAGAGAAAGACCTTTGGGAGTCAGAATTAAAAGGCTTGGTTTTGCGACGTTAATCTCGAACTGTTGGCTAAACATGTAAGGAGAGCGCTGGAGAACCAGGTCAAGATTTGAACAGAAGGAGACAGGGCGGGCATCATTTGGTTTGACACAATAACCAAATTTATATTTGCAAATGAAGGAACTCTGATAAAAAGCACAGCTGGAAGAAAAAGAGTTCAAGGACAGAGAGTACCCAAGAAATCCCAGATTAAAACTGCAGGAGAGAGGAAGAGAATTAGAAACAGAGGAGTAAAATCCAGAGACACAAGATAGGGAGGCCAGGAAGGAGGACTTTATTCAAAATCAGCTGATAAATTAACAATCCTAACAAAGCGCTCCACCTGAGATCAGCCAGAAAGAGGAACTTTGGGAAGATCAGTTTCAAAGAAACTAAGAGGACAAAACCCACCTCTGGGAGCTTCTGGCCTGGAGCTGGAAGGACCTCCAGGCAGGGACCATCAACAATCTCCTGGCCAATATCATGCTCTGGCAAACGCAAAAATTCAGTGAACAAATCACAACATCTCTCCTGCTCACTGCAGATCGCAGAGAGAGCAGATAAAATTAATTTCTTCTCTTATTCCTATTTTTAAATATTCAGAGATGCTCAGTGATAGAGACATGACAGTTTGACATTTTATCTGCTCCAGCATATGTGCTTCAGGGAGTAACTGCAGATCCATAATTGTACCTCAATTTCTGGTCAAAGATGCCAGAACCAACAGATTTCCAGTAAAGTAAAAAAGTACCTTTGGTACGTTTTAAATGAGGTATCTTCTGCCAACAGTGAGAATTTTAATCTTGCTATAATTTTCTTTCAGCCAAGTTTAGCTGTCCTGTTAGCAATCTATCAGCATAATTAACACTATCGTTCACATCAAATGGAGAGAGAGCAGCAAATCCAGGGGTTATCAGCACAAGCCTGATAAAGTCTCAGAAAGATGTAGAAAATGCTTTATAGATGCTTTAGCAATAACTTTGAATAAATCTGTGCATTATAAGGTCAAGAGAGCTTGAAAGATCAGGAAGATGGGCAAGATACAGGCATCTAAAACAGTGGCTGGATCACATCAGAGCCATAACATTATCTCGCTAGAAGAGAACAACCTGAAGCCAGCAGGATTATCACCACCCACTACATGTATTATTTATTTAGACATCAGTAAGAGTTAAAGCAGAAGCACAATCATGAGTTCTATGGCCAGCATGAAAAAGAAAATTAATTTCTTTGTGCAAAATGCTACAGGTAAGGTCTGGTCCCCCTTCCAGGGAACAGGCAGGTATTACTCACTGAGTAACACTTTCTCAGGTAGGTAAACCCTGCTCTGTATGAGAGTCGCATAATCCTCCTCAAAGATAATAAAGGTTAGAGTAAAGGATGGATAAGAGGAATGAGAATAGATAGTCAAGATGATATATATATATTTATATATACAGTTTTCCTTCCTGGATTTCATGCTGACAGCCTGAAGAAAATGGCTACAGATTAAATTCATAAAACATGAGTAACACACTGCAATACTTCTCTGCAATTCTGTAACCCAATCAGACATTCACAGTATTTCTAGAAATTACACAAACCCACAGGCTGTGCCAAGGTCTGTATTCTGATGAAGAGGTGGGACAACATCTCTGAAAGACCAGCCAGTCTCTCCAAAGTGTGTAACAGACAGTGCAAATGAACTTCACTTTTAGGGTGCTGCATAGGACAAAATATGAAAATCTGGTGAAATGGCCGTCATCTTCATAAAATGGGTTACAATCCATCTGTTTAGGGTATTTCTCACAAAGAGAAGATACTGATTTAGGTCTATGTGCTTTATGGACAACTGTGGAACCCAGATAAAGAATTTATCTGTAACAATAGCTCATACAGAGTTATATATTTCTGTATATTCTGGCAATTTGCATATCCACAGGCTGATACAAAATTTTACTTTAACAGAAATAACTCTTTGCTTAAAGCAAAAGAGTAATTTTTTGCTTTCATCTTATTTCTCTTTCAGTGTCTGGGTTTTTCTATTAAAGTCAACAGGATTTTGTAATTAGAAAGAACAAGAGTTTAAAAGGATACCTTATCACATGAATGTAGAAGAAAATGTTTTCCCAAGTATTTTATAGAATTTAATGACTACTTTTAAATACATTTTTGGGAAGTAACCTACAGTAAACAAAGATTTATTGTTACATAAATAAACAATGAGACAATTACAGCTTCTTTATGGAGACCATATTAGTCATGCATGTCTAATGAAGCATTACTAAGCTATCACAGGGAGATAGCCTGATGTGTGTGATTAACAAAATAATACTCATAAATAGCTAATGAACAATGATGGTCCTTTAAAATTTTTGCATATCCTGTTATACTGAGAGTTATGTATTTTGCTGCTTTCTAAGGAGTGCATTAACCACTAAGTTCCACCCTAAAAAGGAGACTATTAAATAACCCAATGCAACTATTTGCATTTTTGCCTTCTACAGACCATGCATTTGAAAATATAGAAGAACTCTCATGACAGTCTACTAACGAAGAATACATTCCAGTTTATGCCATAGTAGGTTTGAGAGATGACGTCTTGAGATGTCACCAGGGTGCAGGGGAATATGACAGAACAAACACCAAGAATTATTTTCATATAATATGCAGCCATGAAATTTCTGGAGTGGCATTAGGTAGAAAAAGTCTGGGCTTAGTAATAACTGCGGTAGATTTTTTATGTTAGAAAAAATGTAAAAAATCCCTGCTCATCAAGGACCTTCTATCACATCCTAAATACACTGACAAGTGGTATTTAGATTAATCTATGGAATAGAATGATGAAATGTAAGACAGGAGTGTTGATATTTCTACTGCAGGCCTATAGATGAACTAAATTGTAACCCATCTACAGTGCAATCTCACAGCAAATCCTTCTCCTACTTTTCTTGGTGGGATAAATTTTTCCTAGATGATATTCCACATTCAATCTACTCTGCTTCACGGATAAATTTACTCAAAGGGCAGAATTCCTGATGGCTGGAATAACAGCATTATGAAAATCAATATCTTTTGATGAATATTAGGTCTGGAACATATTAAAGAGAGCTATAAAGTACAGGGGAAAAAAACCTTGCTTATCATTTTCTGTAGTAACCCAACTACAGCCCTTCATCTGTAATGAATTATGGAGCAATTTCCCTAAATCATCTGTATGAAGTCAGCTATGACACTGCCAATTTAAAAAAATTTGCTAGTTTTGAGCTACAAATTGATCTTTTATTGTGATAAATTAAAATCCAATAGTAGCCTACAAGATACTAAAGATACAGAAACCTACATTTTCTCAGAGTATTTTTGCTCTTTTATATCACATCAGCCTGCCATTGTGGCAGACAAGATAGCAATAGCCAATGATAAAAATTACCTCTCAAGAGAGGTAAATAACCTTTCCAAATAAACAATATATGAGCACTGTGGCCCAAAATAGCCTTTTGGGAATTCCAAAATCATGGAAACCCAATTAGAAGAGAAAGCACTGTGGGGGACAGGGAGGGCTGTGAAAGGAGTAGAAAGCAAAGGCAAGATTTTCCAGGCTGTTCTCTACTAAGGGCATAATTTTTTCACTGTTGCACAAATGCGAACATCAGCCAAACTTTATATAATCTCTTAAGCTTAACATGGGTATCAGAAGATCTGTGTAAGCAAAACATAACCTTTTTGCAACCCCTTTTGCTTCCTTGACACCAGAAGAGCAACCATAGATCCCCAGTTTTGCCAGCACATGGGATTCTCCTTGCTGCTTCTAAACCAAGAATAGGATTATTGGTGTCCTGCATCACGTAACTGCATCCTCCTTCTTTTGCCTTATAGGAGGCTTCACCTCATAGCAGTAACACAGCTTTCTTTGGGGGTGACTTCAGCACACAGACATCAAGGTAAGACCACACAGATGATATTATTTACTACTATGACAGCTAACATCTCTTAGGATTACACCACAACGAGCCAAAACTGTATCAATGTGACAAAATGCAGCACCCCTAAATCTTTGTCTCTTGTGCTTTGGAAAGCACCTTGGCTCAGTAGTGTTCCTGCAGGCTCTGAGAGCCCAGAGACACTCTCAGGGTCTGTGCATGAGATGTTGCTGTTACCCCGTGTATTTCAGATGTTGAGATTGTATGTGACTATGTCAGGAATAGCAACGAGATGACGACTGTAAGCCAGCAAAGCAGAGACAGGCTGAATGAGAGAGACTATGAGAAGAGCAGGACAAGGAAATGAAACTTTGGACACGGAGAGACTCAAGCTGGGGAAGAAGTCAAAGGGATGGTAGCTGTGAAGAACCAGCAGAAGATTTTATGCACTCCTGCCTCAAAACTTGGCATGGAGAGCATGATTCTCCTGCTTGAAAGTAACATGTCAAAACCAGTGTCGAAAGCACCCCACACTCCCGTGTCACAGTCCTGTTCCAGGAAGGACAACTCAATACTTCTGTCCATCACGTGGGCAGCTCAGGGGCAGACATCTGGAAGGTGGATTTTAAGGTTTCAGTCTAAGCCTCAGTGAGTGAGCGACAGGGCTACTATAAGGATGATATAGTTATGTCAGATTTAGAGTACAGCATGTCGAAGTTACGAAATGAAGGAGACTTGTTCTCGTGACCCCGCCTCACTAGGTGCAGATAGGAGAGTGTGCAGGACCCAGTGGGAAAGGAGATTTGGTTAAACCACACCTTTGTTTCTAAACGCATCCCCTTTCCCCTCTCTTTTATGAAAACAAATCCTATGTTTGTGAAACATTCAGATACCAGAGGACAAGTCCTCTCTCTTTCTTCTTATTTATTTTCCCAAGAAAGGACTTTAGACTCAGGAACATCACCGTGGCCTCGGTGCAATTTGCAGATGAAAAAGAAAACAAAACATTACCACATTATTCAGTGTATTACACTCTGTTCTGTACACTGAATGAAGCTGGTATCTATTTATTAGTGGACCCAACGACAACTGCACTGGCAGCCCCAAGCCTGACATTTCCCATCTTCTGAGCACAGGCTGTACCCTCAGCAATGTTCTCTTAAACACTGCTTTTGTAGGAGTACTTTACACATGCTGTACACAACACATTCCAAATGAGCTTTTCATTACTAACTACTTGTATTATGTATCAGTCAGCTCAATGACATTGATTTTCTAATAATATAAATTAACCAGCAAAGATAATTTCATCTATCATCAGTAGGGTTTTATTTCCGGCACCATGTTAAATAGTTAATCTTTCAAAAGATTAAATCAAGAGCTTTTTAAAATTCAAGGCAGAGCTTAAACTGCTGTAAAAATCTTCTTAATTAGGATTAAAACAGTTTGTGTGTTGTCGCTTTATATCTAAGTAGTGTAATGTTTTGCTTAGGCTTCTTCTTTCAGAGCAATTTAAAAACTCAAACATGATATTGCTGTGGCAAGAACTGTGTAAGGCATGGAAGTCTCCTGCAACTTCCCCAACCAGATGCTACTGGGCAAGCTGCTGCTTGGCAGCCTCAAACAGCAACCTCAAACTTTCCAATATCTTCTACCTCCAATTCCATACAATATATACTTTTTCTACGACTGACAACACAAAAGCTCTGGTTCTTATGGTTACTTCATACCTCACAGAAGACTATCACTGCTGTTAATAGGAGTGTATCACATTACGGTGACTACACCTGCATTCATGTGGAAGTATGGACCTACATTCCCCTAGGACATCTTCAGGGCAGTCCCAGCTAAGTGTGTGCTGCTCCCAGGAGCTCCCCAGCTCCCAGTGCCCTTCCTCTTTTCTTCCTAATTCATGCACCAGTGGGGAAAACAAGCTTTGCTCTCCTGGGGTTGTCCACAGCAACATGTCTGAGCTTGCTTTCTTCCCCTCAGCCTCCCATGATACAAGGAGCCCAGTCCAAGGCAATTCTATCTTCTAATCCTAATCCCTTGTCATTAGACTCTCAAAAGTCACTTAATCTGTACTGTTATGAAGTCTTAAGCAGCATCCAGAGAACGGGTGCAGGTGGGCCCAGGCTGGATGAGAAAACCCATATGGGCATAGATACCAGTCTGTACCATGAACTGCTGAAGTCTTCTGCAAATAGTGGGCTGGGATTTCCAAGAAGCAATTTTTTAATCTAGCAGAAGGAAAACAAGTCTCTTCTGGCCACTTTCTGGGCTCAGAGCTGTGTTTATGCACATAAGGAGCATTGGTGTACTCAAGTAAGCAGTTCTGCAGAACTATCCAGGACAAGGCTCTACAATAAACCACATCCCCATGCTACATTTTACACCTCAGACATCTAACGGCTTGCTCTGATCTATGATAACCCTTTATCAAGCTTCTCAAGATGCTTCATGTCTGCTTACACTGGTGAGAGATATCACTGCCCACTTAGGAAATGCTTTTAAAGAAGCATCCATGACAAGATTCCGTTTTGTTCCATCACATGATTCTTTTACTTACCCCTGTCTTTTCATCGAAGATTTTGATTCCCCCAAAGGAGACTGTTAAGAAGATTTTTTGTTTATGTTCTCCTTTCGAACGAGCCGCAGCAACAATTCCCTATTGAAACAAAGAACAGTTTGGCTGGTTTCATTACTCAGAAGAGCACAAAGATTTGCTCATGGACAATTCACCACTTTTCTAGGAAAACTTAAGGGCTTTCCAGGAACACTCCCCCTCTTAGTTCGGGTTTCCTCCCTTTTTTCAAGGTACCACATCTTTTTATGCTACCGAGACAGCATTTCAGATGTGCTCCTACTCCCAACCCCTGCACTAGCTAATCCTCCATGAAATTTGTTTTCATGGAATCTGAAGGTCATTTCTAGCACACTTTCCCCAGCTATAAGCTGTTTTGTTTTCTTCTTTTTTTTTTTTTCCAGGAAAAAACCCAACAAGCAGTATGGGAAAAAAATGTCAACAATAAACAAATTGAGCTTTTTATAGAAGAATATTCTTCTCAAAATCAAACTACACCTCTGCTGTAAAAAACTGGTATTGAGGGTTAGATTTTTTTCCCTGATCTCAGGCTTTTAATTCATAAGTGAACTTGGTGATACACATCTCATGTATTATTCTCCAACAGCATAATAGTAACTTCTATTTCCACCTTCTCGGGAGCCTGCCCTGACCAGTAACACTGTACTAAGATCAAATGTAATCAATTGCACTAGTAAGTAAATGAAAATATTTAGCCTTGATGTGATGTGCTGCAATTCCAACATTTTAACAACCACTACCTTAAGTTTTAAGACCTTCACGAGGTTGTTGCTCTCATTACACAGACATGAAAATTAAAGAGGAGGTATTTGTTAAAAGTTACTCCAAAACTTTACGCCTGGCCTTAAAACTCATCTTGTTAGACACCAGGTTTCCAGTGCTCACCACTTCACACTGTGCTGCATTACATACAGACAGGAATTTCTAATGCTCCCTTCCCTCAATAGTTTTAGGCATCTCACCACACTGCTTAGATCAATCTCGCCACTTTGCAAACAGGTATAAGGCATCTGGGAGACGTGGAAATGATAACTCAGGGAGAAGAGAGACAAAAAGGCTTGTGCAGCAGAACAGTGACAATGCTCCTAAATTGCTTCTAGGAATTATGAAGTGATGAGAAATCTCCAGTATACAATTAAACCAGATAGGAATCATGTGGCAGATGTGATAAATCAACAGTGTACCATTTAGAACAGATTAGTTTTTGCTTGTCATAACATGGTCGCAACCGATTTGTAAATTATCTACCAGATCTTGCTTTTAGATTGTTGAACCATAAGATGCATGTCACCCTTTGCTGTTTATTCATGAACGACCACTTATTCGTCACAGCTCCTCAGGACTGGAACCTTGATAGTTGGTAGTGTAAAAAATACTGTCTAGTGATTACACCTCCAGAGAAAAACAGTAACGGGAAATCCGTCAGCTCTCTCGAGAAAAACACATCTTTCCTTCTCAACCACATCTCTTCCTCATTTCCCAGGGCCACATAAAGGATGCTTCTTATAGAGGGCTATTGTGCTCTTTGAGGCTTTTAAGAAAATATTGAGGTAGAGAGAGATGCATGCTCCAGAAAGTCCCTCCTACACCAGCAGTGCTTTCGGACTCTGTCTACCCTCTAAGTGTGCAGTCTACACAAAGTCTGCTTTTGACATTGCTCCATTTCTTTCCCAAAACTCTGGGGTCTCCTCTTTGTCTTCTCATGCTCTGTCCTCTCACTGCGCTGCTCCTGATTTTGTAACCCATCAATCCTACCATTACAGATGCAAGACATTCTCCTCTCAGTGAGGACACCAGACCCCCCCTGTATCTGGCTACCTACACCCCACACTGTCACTCACCCGTCCTGCCTGTCCCGACAGGAGACAACGATCAAAGGCAGGGCTGTAGTTGATTAGCACTGTCACATAAAATGTTCTGATACACCATTTTTCTTCATAGTGTTTTACCTCCCCTTTTGCATAATAAAATTATTCAATTTGCAGATGTGTTGTTTATAATTTGTGGGCAAATTGCAGTGGTGTCAATCATGAATAACTACTAAACTCAGAGATAATGTATTAAAATTAAACTGGGATAAGCAATACCAGCCAGGAGTTCATGTAAAATTGACTGATTTCAATACATAATTAACCAGAGTGAGACTCAGTGTCACAAAAGGAGAACGAGTAAAAGTTCAAGCTGAAATCCCCTTGACTCCATAATATTAAACATTAAAAGTTCCACTGCACCTTGAGCTTCATCATGGAGTCTTGGCATAACTTGTCTCCCCGTGCGGCAGAAACCTCGTCTATTCCAATCAGTTTTGCTTTGTATCGGACACCGTCACCTTTAAACCTCTTTATTAAAGTAGCTTCACTGCGATCCTGACCTGAAAAGACATAAGGAAAACAAGGATATTTACATCAGTGCAAAGGAAAATAAATGAACAAATACTCACAATTAAGTGGCAAATTAGATCTAACTCCCACCTCAACATGTAAACATTTCAATAAAATTAGAAGAAAAGGACTAGTTCAATAAAACCTTTTGGCCTTACTGCCTCAAATGAATTCACAGTGGAATTGTTGCCATACAAAATCTTCTGCATGAAATTTGCACACAAATTAGATTTACAGAAATAGGAGATAAGCCTGAATCACACCTCATGGATCTGAAAACTTCTGATCTGTACGGGTTGTTTTAATCCCAATACACTTGAGAATTCTTCATTTTGCAGACAAAACTCTAATAGAAACATGCTACTATTTCCTCGTTTACCAACTTATCTAACTGTATCAGCAATATTTACACTATTAACATTTGAATAATGGATTATTATTTGCCTATAGAATATTGCTGCTCTAAAACCCCCCAAAGAAATAGCGTCTCCTTGTTCTATTCTTTCTGCTTATAGACATATACAGAAACACCATAACTAGCAAAGTCGGCTCTACAGGCTCATCCCAAAAAGCTTAAAAAAAGGCACAAGATGTTTCTTAATAAAAAACCAATCAAGGGGTAAGATAGCACAGTACTGATAAGGTCAACGTACATAAATTACAGCTAGCCTGAACCACAAGCCAGTGACACCAGAGCAACACAGGAAAGGGATCTCTCTCTCAGGAGGAGTTTACCCCCCCAAGTAACTGCAGAAGAGTTTATACTGTGTCTTAGCTGGAAGAAATTTGCTAGTTAGGGAACCAGTCTTCCTAAAATTGATTAAAGATGTATTTTGCAGCTGTCTGTGGAATTTCTTGCTAGGATCTCAAAAAAACCAGCAGTGAGCTGTAAATAATTGCAACCAAACAAGTAACCAACCACACAACATCCAAGGCACAAAGAAGCAAGCAAAAATGTGTGGTTATAAAGAATCTGCTTCTTGGATCCAACAGATTCCACCAGAAAACTTTCCTCAACATGGACCAACATCACTAAAATTCATACTATTACCACCTAGGAGCTCTAGTAATGGATTTTGCCCTGTCCTTCTAGCTACTGTAAAAAATGAACAGAGAACTAGAGTCTGCTATAAATGAACTATATGTAAGGATGTGGTCTTAGACACCTATATTTGAGAATTTTGGCCCAGATTTTCCCCAAAGCTCATTCTTACTTGAAAACTCTGATTTAAGCACTGAAAAATCAATAATATCTGCTTCTGTGCAGCTGCTTTTTGAGAAGCAGAAGTACAGAAGCTTTAGGGGGAACAGTTATTTTGTTTTGCCTTTCTGTTAAAAGCACCTTTTCCAGCAGTCAACAGTTAGCGTTACACACCCACTAAGTGGATGAAGACACAGGCTGAGCAGCTGATGCCCATCCCAGTTGTCCACCATACCCTGCACAGGTAGGGATCTGTGCAGCATTCCTCTTCAGAGAATCATTACATCATTCTAAAACAATCCTAAATTAAATTTTTGCATTAAAACTTTCTAAACTTCAAGGCCAATGGGTATTTTCCAATTATTTGCTGTAAAACACCAAGTGGATTAAAACATTAGGTTCAAAACTATGGAACTAAAATTTGTACGATACTATTATGACAAAAACTAGAAGCCTATATGACCAATGAAGAGCAGGCCCAAAGGAAGATCCTCATTTGGTTCTCCTTTCCCCACAGTACAGCTCAGTCCACGCTGTGAACTAATGATGGACTAAATGCCTGTTAAAAATTAGAGCTATTTAAAGCATATTGAGATCTTCTAGTGTGTTTGAGCACACAGATATTATTTCTTTCAATGAAAAATATCAGCTCAGAGCAACGTTTTAATGCCTCATTTATAGCCCCTTAAAAATAAGGCAGCTGATAAGCGTTGCTGTGATAATTCAGCAGCCACCCAACTGTTTCCCTTGATTTGTTTTCACTCCTACTCCCTGAAAAGAATTAAGTAGGGTTGAAACTTCATGCTCTTACATTGTATTTTATTAAAAACAATAAAAAAGCTAATGAGACACAAATGATAAATCAGAAACTCAAGTAGTGCTAATATCATTCCCCAGGGAAACACCAAGGCAGATGTTGGCACCATCAGCTGAAACCAATGAAAACCCAGTCTCCACTTGCAGGCTCCAGAGTGGGGCAGGAGGGGGAACATCTGGAGACACAACAAAGTACAGCGGTAACGGTGGACTTTTCCAGATGTCTTTGATACTTGCAAAGATATCCTGTTGATTTGCAGTAAATAAAATCCAATTCCAACAGCTTTCTTGCCAACAGTTTTCAACCTTGTGTCTTCATTAGAGCTGAAGGCAGTTGTTACCCAGCAGCATGAGCGTGTAAGTGTTCAAGAGTGTTTCCTGGGTCCGAGTCACGATAGTGACCTCGCACTCATCAGTTATTTGAACACCTACACTTATTCCAACCTCTGATCTGCTTTGCTGCACATAACTAAACCTCTGACATTAACAGCCCATTCAAA
Organism: Eurystomus gularis; assembly: GCA_013400335.1. Lineage (NCBI taxonomy): Eukaryota > Metazoa > Chordata > Aves > Coraciiformes > Coraciidae > Eurystomus > Eurystomus gularis. Next base: position 474,569 of record VZZY01011126.1, on the reverse strand, counting down.
CACAATGTACGGCGATGTTTGCTTATTCATAAGTCCCATGTCAATTATGACCCAGATTAAGTAGGATAAAGTGCTTTTGGAATAAATGACTGGGAAAAATCATCAACCTGAAAATGATGTAGATATTTGAAACTGCGGCGGAAACTGCAAATTGCTAGAGACTACAAATTCACCCGTAAAACCCTAGAGCATATGTCCCATGAAAAGCATAGAGAACGCACACACACACTGCCCTATATTACAAATCAGCCATCTGCAACAGCCACCACTTTCCAGCGTATCTCCAGATCCCCCCCAGTCTATGCTTATGTTGCATTTCCAAATTTTGGTGCTGCAATCAGCGCTGAAAAACTTTGTACTTGCTTGGAAAATTACCATATGATAGACACTGTCAGTGCGGTCGATTTTATAGCACTTGTGAGACGTGAGATTTATGCAGGGTGATACTTCATTTGCACTTCTCTGGACACTTACAAGGCAGATAGTCCAGACTCTCATAAACATCTCATCACTGAAACAAAAAAAGTTGGTTTTTAACGACAGTTCTTGAACAAGCTTTTTTCTGTCTTTGAAACTGTATAAATAAGAGATGCCTGAATGACGAGGCTGTAATTCTTCTGAAGCTTCAGAGGAAGCTGAGCAAGAACTTTAAACTGCTAAACCAGAGAGCTGTGCCTGTGCCAGCAACCTGCCCAGGAAACTGCTGCTTCTTTCCGTGTAAAAGCAGAGTCAATCTTTTCTTCTTTGCAGCTCCTGCCCTTGCCAGCAGAGACCTGCTGTCCCGCTCAGCTCTCCGGCCCCCCTGCCACCGCCTTTGCTCGGTCCCAGCCCACAGGAAGGAGGATGATCCTGGATGTGGGGCTGCACTTACTGCCAGAACTCGGTTTTATCTGAATGACAAGAAGTTGCATCTTGGGGCTTTCACTCTCAGCTTGCCTTTCTTAAACTACAAATAACATGTCAAGGGCAGGAAGGGGGACATTCACAAACCAGCTACGAAGACTTCATGGAAAACTGAAGCTTGAGGTCTCAAATGATCATAATCTACGGTAGAATTAGAAGCACATGTTTAATAACAATCACTTCTTTCCACAAGACATTTCCTAAGATTTCATTTTAGGATTTCTTGACTCGAGAACACCACAGCCACATGGGCTGAGCAGCTGATGCCCATCCCAGCTGTCCACCATACCCTGCACAGGTGGGGACCTGCCCAGCATTCCTCTTCAGAGGATCAGAACCATTACATCATTCTAAAACAATCCTAAATTAAATTTTTGCATTAAAACTTTCTAAACTTCAAGGCCATTGGGTATTTTCCAATGACTTGCTCTAAAATGCTCTCACAATTTGCTTTTCATAAGCAAAGAAGTATGTCAAGCATTTGTTTGCATCCCAACACAAGCATTTTATGATCCAAAATGGAATAAGATTATCAACAAAACTAAAAACTATTTGACTTTCCTACTCTAAACTGAGAAAAAAATGCAAAAGCTAAAAACCCACTAACAACAACGTCACACAAGCTCAGTTTAGAAAGGTGATACCTTTTAATTAGGAAATGTGCCGCTGTTGACATAGGTAAAGAAATGTTTTGTTTGCAGCGTATAGATTTATAATCCTCAGAGTCCCTTGAAATGTAAATGTGAAAGTAATTATTTTCTCTACTTCTATAGATGTCACCGTTCACATTTAAGCCATATGTGTTCCAGCTGGACCCACTGCTCCTGCGTGAGTAGGAAAACATGACCTTTGCCGCCGAGTGCTGACATTACACTTGGACTTCCACAGTCTTTTAAGAGAACAATACATCCTCAGAGCTGGGTGATGCAATGTGCTTCTAAGCTTGCATCTAAAGTAGAGAGAGGCGTAACATCACGACCAGCATTAAGGTACTTTACCCATCTCACTAAAGCTATTGCACAAGAAATAAACAAGGTTTTTAACACCGTCAATCCTTTTTATTCAAGGCAATATACTTAATTTAACTAAGATTCCCTCAAGCAAGCTAGAGACAGGCTTGAACCCAATACCTCAAGTACTCAATTGAAGAATCTCAAGCACATTCAATCCCAAGACATGACTGGTAAATGGTCCAAGAGGAATACAAGCTATCATGGAAGATCCAGAGAAGCCCAAGTTGAATATCAGAGGCAGGGTGCTCCCTGGGCTGTACCCATCAGCAACGGTCACCGGAGCTGCTTAGGGAGCTGCTGCCAGGGCATTACCACCATGGCAGCACGTGCCATTCAACCCTGGCTTTGACATCAAGAGGGAGAGCTGTGTTTGCACTAGGTTATCTGGCTCCACGTCATGCTCTTAATTTTGCAGACTGCAGCTCCCTGAAGGTTTTCTTCCCAAGCACTGTGTATTTTGGTGAATGTTTCACAAAGACTTAGCATCACCCTTGGGACAAGTCAAGGATTACACCTGATCTCAGCGTGCGGCCCAACAGAGCACCGAACTAACATTGTCTTAATATGCTAACATTTAGAGCAAATGCTGTTTGTTCTCCCAGGGGATCTGTAAGTGCGTGTATTTCATAAATAGGAAAAGAAAATAAGCCAAAGCATCACTGCAATAAGCACACTTGCTTTTTCTGTACGTTCATATAACAGACCATTCATTCTCCACAGCCCCCGCTAATCTAAACCAACAGCCCTGGAAATGGCTATATCCTTTATTTAAATGTGTGAAGCCCTAAGGGCATAATCTGAATTTCTTGATTTTACGACTGTAAAATATATAATGATATTATCACTGAAGTCAATAACATGCTTCTGGCAATCAATTCGCTGAAGAATGACACACCACTGTCTTTTTTTTTTTCTCCTTTTCCAACTAATAAACTGTCAAAGTTAGATCCATCACATATTCAAATTATAAACCTGAAATAACACCTCCTTATATCTCGCAGGGCTGAAAAACAATCACATATGCACTTATAAACAGCCTACATCTTCATGGGGACAATTAGCATTTTTATAGCTCAAACACAGTGGAAAATACAAAACACCGCAGTGCAGAATGACCTCTAAGATGCCACACACACTGAAAACTACTCAATTAACTGCCAAGTGAAAGATATTTTCCATTGGTTGAGCATATATATGCCCCTATGTTCACATATATATGCATCATAATTTTATGTATTTGCAAATACGAATACACACGGTGCACAGCTTCATTTGGTATCAGTTATCTGAAGAAAAATCATAGTAATTTTAATCAACTACAGATTTCCCGGGGGGGTGGGGGGGGCACACGACACAAAAGCATATAAGCAGGTGCAAAAGAGAAAATATTCATGCATAATTATATGCACCTTTCAGTGCAGCAGCAACTAAACCGTAATTCATGTAGGAATCATGAAAAGCTCAAACAGGGGACTCTCCTTGATGGCACATTTTTCTCTACAGCTTCACAGACCTAAGTCCAACACTGAGGGCTCAAAACTGTCACACATAGGATGGATCTTGATACCAAGACCGGAGCACCTCAGGGATGCAATTCTTTCTTCAGAGGCATAAAAAAAGTTTAGTGCAACATGCTTACTTGGGATTTTAAAACTAAAAAAAGTCCCACCAATTCTCAGATCCTCCTGCTATCCATTAATCTAATTTTTCAACTTTTCTGCTAGAGGTAGAAAACATGGGAGTTGCCAGTCGTGTATTTCTCACAGTCTTTGGGAGCACGACCACTCAAACCCACTGTGCTGCACCTGGAGATCTGACTCAGAAAACTAAAATATATTTTCCCTTTTTTAACAAAACATTTGAGAAAAGAAACACATCGTATCTAGCAGTACAAGCGCACACAATTTAACTTCTGGTGTTAGAATTCTCTTCCTCTAACAATATTTCTCAAATGAGTTTCTTGGAATTAGCCATTTTAAACTTTTTTTTTTTTAAACAAGAGAATTACTTAAGGGTTTAATTTCAAGATCTGTAATTCATCTCAAGTGGCCAGTGTACATTTGCAGCAAGATCTGTTCACAGTATCAATCACTGCTGTCCCTTAAAGGAAGAGGTACTTTGGATTTCACACTATATTTCATCAAAAAAGTCTAGCTTCTAGCAACTGAAAAAAACCTACTGTTGTAGTGAAATGCATCTTGTTTATGAGGGTGGATTACAGCCTTAAAATAATGTTAAAATTTTATAGGGAGTAAGTAAGCACCTGCTTTCAATATGGGATCCTATACAAAACCTTGGTTACAGTATATAAGCACAACTTGAATGCAAACTTCTCCTTTCATCAGCTGACGAGGGAACTACAAAAAGTCTGCAAGACAGGTTCTGGAGTGCTTTCAGCTTGATACAGATAGCTTGCTGTAGCTGTAGGGCCAACAAGTGAACTCTGTTGGGTTCTACTGCACTGATAAAGTGGTATTTCCAAGGTACAAGTACATAAAACCTCAGCAAGCTATCTTTTAAACATCCTCCTGTCAAGAACTTTACCTCTTCCTACGAGCTACCCTTGCTCAAGAATGCCATGAGGAAGCATGTGAGCGTCCTAGCACGAGAAACCAGGAGAGCCTTCCTCCTGTCCCACTCATGCTTTGGTCCTCTTGGCACTTCCGCTCCAAAAAAGGTAAAATATTCCCATTTTGACAGCAACACAAACATTTGTCTTGAATGCAAAGACCAAGAATACTTCTACGGAAAACAATAAACCATTTAAAGAGGGGACAAGGAAACCACTCTGAAGGCTCACTGAACTTCTATTATGGTTAAATTTTAAAACGTTACCTACAATTTTAAACACAGATAAAGGCTCTCCAGGAAAACTCAATCATCATTCAGACTATCATCTCAGCAGTACTTCCACAATTGCACAGCGCTGCTATTCACAGTAACCTCCAACTGAGAGATTTTTATGGCTTCTGGCATTATTAGCCTGTGAATTACTGTGCTCGAAGACACCTACACATCCCCACTCTTAGAACCAAGTTTCCTGTGTAAGTAAATAAGATCTTCCCATATTATTTGCTGCCTTTGATCAGAGCTTTATCAGCAGAGATGTCACTCAAGGTGACAGCAATTGCACTTGCCGAGGTTTTATCTCAACACTTCGTACTCTACACAAGTGAATAGCAAACAAGATGTACATTTTACTGTTGCCAAAGCAAAATGGTTGCGTGGACTAGATTAAATTATTTCTTTATAGCGCAAAGAAGTATGTGTGAGTATGTCAAGAGAAGAAGTCAATTATTTACAGAGAAGGCCTCCGTATAAAATAATGTTTGATTAAAATTGTGGACAAATCTCAGTGATGGAGAGCCTAGGGTGAGCACACAGAAGATGGCAGTGATTGAGCACCTATGCTCCATGGCCAGATGACAAAGCACTCATTTTAGTTTTAGCCAGAAGGCTCACTGATCAATTTTATTTTCTTAGATGGTCTTTGAGATGACAGTATATGGGCATATCCTCAGACACAGAAATGACCAAAAGCTGAATGTAATTAAACTTCCTTTCAGCCTCTGTACCATGCAAGTCTTCATAAATCTTTGAAATCCATTTTGTAAGATGCCTTTTACAGGCTGGATGCAGAAGCAGCTAGAATCCCCAATTCTACACTGATTTAAATTGAAATAAGACACTGCAACAAAACTTCAGTTTGAAGTACTAGCCTTGTTCAGCAAGCCCTAGGGACTGACTAAAAGTGAAACAAGGAAAACTTGGTAGTCTATTTTTGTGCTCTTAGAAATTAAGAATAAAAATGATGTTTCCTGTACAACTAGAGAGGGAAGGAGAGGACAGGTATCTGTGGATTCTTCTCTTTAAAAAACAGAAGATAGTGCAGAAGGTAAAAACAGAAGATGGAAACTTTGGTCACCTAGTGTTTCAAAGCTAGGGTAAATGTTTAAATCAAGCAGACATCAAAACGTCGAGTAAATAAAACCCTTGGGAAAACAGGGTCATCAACCAGTTCACTCCTACCCGCTTGCCTGGATGACAGTATGAAATCGGTTGCATCTGGAACAAAATCAACTATGAAAAGGTAATTGATTTTACAGTGATCTTTAATTGGAGCTCATATGTGCACCGCATTTGGATGGGGCATGGTAAAAGCACAGCCACTTTGAAAACCAAAGGAAATATTACAGCTACACTAATAGGTCCAAGCAAAACAGCCCTAATGGGGAAGCCAGTAGATACCATCTACTGCGAAAAGTCTAAAGCAGCAAGAAGAGGCCAGTCCAAACGGTGCTGCTGAATTACCCCAGAATGTGAACTTGCTGGGGAAGAGGAAAGTTAATTAGATTTGCCTTTTCTTCCAAGCTCCACCAAAGTACTGAAGAGCACCTTAAATCAGCTGAAAAACTACCCAACACTAAGAAAACTGATCCCTTAAAGATGAGCATCTAAATAATTATTTTGGTATGTGAACAGACGACAAGATTTGCAGAGCTGCTGGATTCTCCCGACTCTCTTTAATCCTACCAGAATTAAAAGTGCTCAGAACTTAACGAAAAAAAAATAAAAATCAAGCTGCTTTTATGTATGTACCTATATCTGGCTTTAAGTATGTAGTTTTCAGGAACAATTTTAATGAGACTTTAACTAAGCCAGGACACAGATATGCATGCGCTTACACAAGGCGCCCCAAAGTCATGTTGAGAGACACAAATTCACAATTTACACTTCAAAGCCTACAAATACGTTCTGTTGATGAGTCTATCAAAGAGTTTAGTTTTTGTTATTTATAAAGAAAGGGAAAGGGTGGAGAATCAGTTCACTTCATACAAATGCCAAATTCTTGTGCTGCCCTAAGATAAATGTTAATTTTCTGGGACTATAAAAAGAGCAAGTTAAGAAAAGGTTATGCTCTGCTGATTAACATTCCTAAATTTCTCACATGTTCAATACAAGAAAAATCTTTCCATTCAAGATAACTAATTACAGACACTAAAGTCCCCAAAGAAAAGAGCAATAGCCCTTAACAGCTAAAGCAGGAGGACAAAGCCATTCATTGATTTACACTTCATCTTCTCTTGTCAACACCGTGGTCTCCTACTGCTGCCTGCACACACAGAAACAGGACTACGCACCAGACCGGATGAAGTCATGGCCATGTGCCTGGGCAACCTTTCTCCTTCAGACATCCTCTTTGTCAACGTAGAACTTTATTTTGTTGAAGACCCGTACAGGTACTCCTTACAACAGTTACAAAATGATGTGGTAGATCACAACAGCCTGCAAACATCTGCAAACTGCAGAGTCCGGTGGTTTGTGCTTCTGCTCCTTGACTGGTTTGGTTCACTGCCCCAAATAAAGTCTCACCTAAATCACAGGACTTGGTCTTCTGGGGAAGGGGAGGTGAACATCAGTCTCAAACGAAGAATAAAAGGTGTCCTACTTGGCCTCCTCTGAAGCTCACTCCACCCACCTCCCACTTCACTTAATCCTGATAACACTTAAGCCCTGATACCACTAAGCAAAGACTCAGAAGCTGCATCATGCACTGTGCTGTGACAGCAACGATGTCACCCATGCGACAGCGCAGCTGCAGAACCATCCTGAACCTTTCTGCTTAGGGAATTGGTGGCACTCACAATTATGTCTGTATTTATTAGTCGTTCTGATGACACTGGTATAAAATCCTGTTCTGGTATGTGCAGATCTGTAAGTCTCCAAGGCCATGGCATTAGAGGCAGCACGTGGCCTCAGAAGAGAAATATGTATCCACCTTACAAAACCTATTCTCATGCAGGAAAACAAAAAGAATGAAAACGATATGTTAAAAATGAACAGTAAATAGATTTGTAGAAATTATCCTCTGATCACATTAATTCAATATGAAAAGCAGCTGCTATTTATTTTCCATGAGCAAATGGAAATACCAGTACTCACCACATGGCAGTCAACAAAAAAACCAAACCGCTATTTCCCTGCTGAAATTGTTCACATTTTGCTATCCAATGTTTCAGGAAGAAAATTATTTTCATTTTGGCCTCCCACTGCCTCTGCAACATCAGAGAATGTCTCTCCCTGTTGGAAAAACAATAGGAGGCAAAGAGGAAAGCAGCTTTCTTCCTAAGACTTTGGGCTGAAAAACGCCATCAATTTCAAAATTACAACAGTGGCAAAGTGCTTCTTTCAATCTGGTCCTTTCATTTTTGCCTCCTGCTGCCGTTCCTATTGTCAAAGCGGCAGCAGGAGGCAGAAATGAAAAGACTACTGCCGGCAATCACCCTTGGGCAACGCGTTAATAAGAAGTGAAACACCCCTGTGCCATAACGAATTCCAGAGGTAAGAAATTGGGGTTTGCGCTTCGCTCGTGCATGTAGTGCCGTGGAGGATCAGCACATCAGGATAACTCTTCTCTTTCTGGAACTACACTGATCAGGAGTTGAGGAGCTGGAGCGTTTGGGTTGTTACTCCAGAAATGAAGAATGAAACAGAATACTGTTAGAAAAGTAAGAAAATACAAGAAAACCAAACTGACAAAACCCACCAAATAACTCTACTTCAATCAAAAGGAAATGAAATGACTTAACTGGGGAAAGCTGGGGCATTTTTTCAAGACACTGAGTAAATGGTTTGAGTTTTAAGGACACAGGGACCCAACTGCCAAGCTAGCTTAGAATGTTTGATTCCAAAGAGCCTGTTGGTTCGTGGGGAAACAGGACATAAAAGCTGAGAGCTTAGTGCTACCAAAACTTTTACGAATTCTATTCTAAGGTCAGAGTTCTCTATTAACTTACCCTGCACAAAATCTTTGTCGTATTAACTTTTAAGGACATGCAGATAAAATCATCCGCTGAAATCAACAGCATAAAGAACAGCCTCAAGGGGGAAAAAAGTGGATTCTATCGATAGCATGAAAATATTATCAGGCTTTAAAAGCATTATTATTCCTCTTGCAGTTGTGCTTATCTTCTGAAGAGCATAAGACTTGTCTACTTGGTGTAATACTTTAGTTATTTGGCTGCTGGTACCATCAAGCTTTTCTGGCTATTTCTACCTCTAACAGTATTTTGCAAGAACATGTCGAAGATATCAACCAAATGATGCGCAAGTCCTCCTTTGGACTGCACCAGAACGCCTTCTCAATAACTTGCCTACAACTTATTCATTTACAAACAAAATTGACTGTGTCTAATCTCCGTGAAAAAAAACCCCAAACAATCTAATAATTTAATGTCTGTACGCAGCTTAGTGTATTATAAGATAGGGCACTGCTATGCCAGGTTAGTCTGCTATTAGCTGGGGGATTCTCAAGCATCTGTCATGCAAAGTAGGTCAATTTCTAGCCATATAATTCTGATTATGTCAAAATATTTATTCATGAGTTTCCTAGTTTCCTAATTCAACATACTTCAAATAAGTCCTGTTTATATAAAAAAAATAAATACATCTAAATTATGGTTGCTAACAAGTGGGTTATCGCAGCTTCAAACACTCCGGTAATCTGGAGATGTGGATAATGTTTTTCCCTTACAATGTACTACGTAGTAACAGAATTGTTTTTATTTCCTATTTGCCACTATTTTTGGTCTGGTTTCCCAAGGAAACGCAACTAATACAGCCAGACATTCTATGGGTGTATGTGGGGATCTTCAAAGCAATAGCAACTCCCGTCCTCCCTTCTCATGCCTGTTCTTCCTTGCATTAACATTTGAACCTTTGGGCCAATTTCAAGTCAAGTCTCATCTATATTATGAATTTCTCACTTTACCAGTCAGGGGAAAACAGGTGGCTGAATAGAGGAGACCCTACTAATAGATTTGCTGAGGAAAGGCCATGCTGTGAGCTTAGATCAACATCGAGTCCCAAGCAACTAGGCTTCCCCAGTTCCTCAAATCACAGCAGTCTCTCCAACAAAATTAAGACACTATCAGAGGAAATGTGGGTATACAATGACGTACACCATCCACATGCTCAACAAGATCTAACCCTTCCAGCGAGAGATTAGGAATGGCTCCATGCTGCAGGTAACGCACACTAACAGGCAGGTGGAAAAGTTCATTACCCAGCCAAGGCTATCTGTGACTAGTTGATCATACAAAGACAAGAACAAATAGCAACTCTGAGGTTGTCAGTGCTATTGCAGGCAAAGAAAAGGTCTTCAAGACCACTGTTCTAGTCATTCCACTGGACCCTGCTGCAGCATTCAGATTACCTGTAGATCTCTCCTTGCTTTCACCAGTACTTGCTTGTATCAGCACCCACACAATGAATTCCACTTTTAATCAACCATACCTCTATTAAATATCCTAAAACCTTTATGCTTGGCAGAAGTAAAATCTTTTCACTTCCCTCCCCATATAAGTGCTGCCTAAGCCTGTATTCCATCCTCTAATATACTGCCAGGAGGTGCAACTGAAAAATGTGCATTGTCCTTCCTAAGGCAAAAACCAATGCATCTAATTCTTTGCTTTGCTGTTTTCTTTTATGCCATTCTAGCATTGTATTGGTAAGTCAAAATGAAGAAACTCTGCAGAACAATGCACACAGCGAGATGCAAAAGGCACAAAGGCGCACGTTTTCCTCCTAGGTCATATGGAATAGCTTATACCTGTCTATAATCTGTAGGATTCTTTGCTTCCTGGACAGAGGGGAAGGAACCACTTTACCCTTCATCAGCTAAGAAGTGGTCCCTGAACAAGAGAGGAAGACACACAAGACTTAAAACCTTCTCATGGTCTTTCACCTTTGTGTATTAACAACCTTCAGGTTGCCTTGACACAACTGAGACAGAAAGGCTGCACCTGAAAAAAGTTATTAGATGACAAAACTCATCAACCATGCAGATACTTTTATAAGCTTTTAAAGCCAAGCACGTGCTTCTGGCCCCCATTTGAAGAGGTTGTGTGCTACCCTTGAGTGTTCAGTCTTCTGACACCCGCAGGAGCTGTACAAAGTCCTGAGGACCTTACAGCCATTACTCCCGTATCTGCTCAAGGTACTATGTATACCCACAGCTATGTTCTGTCAGCGACCTTTTTAATCAAAGAAAAGGAGGGCATTAGCACTTTAAAATACTTTCAGTTACCAATGTCCTAATATTATTTTTCTACACGTTCTTCTACAGGTGTAATCAAACCATGAATTGTGTTCCCTTTGTCTGGCTGCTTCTCACACTAGGACTTAAATGTTATGTTTTGTTTCATCTGTAATACTTTTCCCTTAGACCTTTCTGTCTGCGGGCATTCAATATAATCTCATTGTCGATTATGTCCGTGGCAGTTTTTTAACTGCCTGTTGGGCTGGTTTGAAAGAATTGCAATGGTGGCTAACAAGACTAATCTCAGAACTACCATTTAAGAAAATTCTTTTAAGATTTAAATGTCAATTCTTCCTTCAGCTGCCTTCCTATGTGACACCCCCAAAATAAAATCTATAGATATTAAAAACATCAACAGTGAGCCGAAAGCAGCAGATCAAAGTAAAAATTTAGATGTTGAAAAGATATTTCTACTGTTTAGGTTTTATAGGTAAAGGACTCTTGTTAGATAAAGAACCCTTCATATTTTAGAAAACGTAACAGTATAGGACAAGACAAGTTACAGTTGATGTAAGATGAAGAAGACTTGGTCCTTGGGATTGTATTTTGGCAAAGTAGCAAATCAAAAATTTTGTAGAACTCATTATTGAAACGCTGACGTTGCCTTTTGGCAGCCCATCCTTCACTTACCCACATTTCAAGTTCTTGACCTAAAACTTCAATACTTTCCATAGGAAAATGGGTGGATTTGACTTTATTTCAAATTATCTGCTTTCACCATCTGAAATATTCAGCATTTGTAAAGCACAGAGCGCAGATGCATGTGTGCAGGTATGAAAGGGAGATGTTTCAGCTACACTTGGATTAGAAGTACCTCATCTTGCAGTGCTTGCAGGACTGGCCTCAGCCAGGACTGAGCTGACTAAACCACCATCTGCCTAACACTACCGGAAAGCTCAGCAAAGGAGTTAATAACAGTAGGCAAACCACAATTCATTTCATCAGCTATGTATTCCTCTGATTATAACAAACAAAGAAACAGGATTGTATGACAATTTTGAGAGCTGGGTAAACTTCAGCAGTGCCTTGTAATGAAGCCTTGGCAAGAAACAAGTGAAATACAAAGATTTTTCATATTGAGGCTGTGTAAACAGTTTCCACTTTTAGAAATGTATCCTAGCAACTCATGGAAATGGGTTTAAAAGACAGCTGGACAAAAACATAATTTGGAATAAAACCAGATGTAACTGCTAAACCAGAGAGTCTGGTGGTCCTGAACCGGTCTTGCAGCTACACCTCAGCTATGATTCAAGATGCTGAGAAAAGAAACAGGGCAAACATGCTTCAAAACTAACAGCTGCAAGAAAAACTATAAAAAGTACATCAGAGTCAGTGAAAATGATTCTGAATTTTGTATTCCTTTTTCATGATGTAGAAAATCTCTTTGGCTTCCAGTGAGAGGCCTGCTGGACCTACACCGTGTGTCTTATATTTGCATGTTAGACGAGGTACGAGATGCACAACTGAATTTTATTTATCAGGTGTTCACTCAATTCCACTGCAAATCATATTTTTTAATTTCATTTTTCAGGAGAAAATTGAAAGAAGTGACTTGTATAATAATGCGCAGACCTTGATTAAATGTCTAATCCATAATTCAATAGAGATTCTGCTGACATCACTGGCAACGAAAAAGGTTCATAATAATCTATCATGAATACAAAAGGAGCCTAAACTATATTTCAGGATTAGTATTTGGACTACAATGGCACAAGCATTATTGGTGGTGAGGATAAACCATGTTTATACATAACAGGCCACCTTATAAAAAGCCTCAAGAAGATGAAACATGAGAGAAGACCACCCTGCTCCTGAGATGCAAACAGAGAATGCTCCTCAGAACATACCCAATTTTACTGTGGAGGATTATTCTACTTTCCACTGACTGCTTACATGCAAACCATAATATATGGCACATACAGAATAATTAACTATCAGGCTGTAAATTCAGATACTGCTGGGTAATTAGCTCAGTCACAAATCTTCACAACAGCACTCAAAGGTGGTTGTAAATGGCAGCAGATACCACAGAGTGGGCCACAGACTGCGTCCTGGTTTGGTGTTCAAGGACTGCGTAAGGAATTCTTGGGGAAGGAGGAAGAGTTGGGGCTTTTTTAGGGGGTGAGGTTGTCCTTCAAACCAATGCTTACCATAAATTCTCCTAGGTAGCTTAGCTATCAAGAGGGAAGTTTGTTATACTGAACATCTAATGGGTAAGAAGATTTTTTTTTTAACTAGCATAGATACATATAACTTCCGAAAATTTACATTCAGCAGTTTGCCAGAGGTTATTTTTCCACGAAAAACATCAGCTAATTTTCAGCCTCGCATGGCATCCTGAATATTCAAAAGAGAGGCTCAACTAAGTTTTTCATTTTTATTTTCTCCAAAGGTAGAGTTTTAATAGTTCTAGTATGAACTTTGTCAACAGATACATTACCAAATCAGTAGTACACACTGTGACATACTGCACACTCAATTTTGTTTCATTTGATAAAATTCCTGTCCTTTATGATATATTGCACAGGTTGCATACAAGGGGACAAATCCAGAAATATGGTTTTGATTGAGAGAAAGGGGGTCATGATCTGACAGGCAGCAAGCTCTAGCTTCATAAGATTGACTCTCTGGTGATAGAAAGTAAATCATTTCTCTGAGAACACACTTCACAACATTCTATTAATAATCACAGTTCACTGAAGGACTCCCCTGTTCTGGACATGGCATTACCTCAAGCAGAACTTCCATACCACAGCACATACAACTAATTAGCAAACAAAATATAAATCACCCTCTAGAGATCCACTGACTAGAGAGGCAACCAGTAGCCAGTGTTGAACATGTCAATAAAGTTCCTTAAGTTTGTTGGGCTGAAAAATCAGACAGTGATGATATCACCCTGAGACACCCTCCCAGATCCCAAGGACTCCCGGGTCAGAAGGGACACCTTTGCAAATTAGTGGCCTCCCATACACTTTTTCATTCATTGACTTTGCCCAGCTGCTTTCTGAACTTCAAGCATCTGACACAAACCTACTGCCTAAACCATACTGTTGCAGAGAGTCCCAGGCAATGCACTGTACAAAGAACAGTGTTGTCCTGCTCCCTCTGAACCCAGGTCCCATCAGCTCCCACCCACCCCACATGGCTTCTGCTCAAAGGAACAGTGAGCGCTTCCTCACTTGCTTTGTAGAGCTAAACTTTCAGAGTCCCTCCCCGGGGAGGGACTTTTCACAAAGGCCTGTAGTGACAGGACGAGGGGTAATGGGTTCAAACTGGAAGAGGGGAGATTTAGATTGGAAATTAGGAGGACATATTTTACCCTGAAGGTGGTGAGACAGTGGCACAGGTTGCCCAGGGGGAATGTGGATGCTCCATCCCTGGAAGTGTTCAAGGCCAGGTTGGATAGAGCCTTGAGCAACCTGGTCTAGAGGAAGGTGTCCCTGCCATGGCAGGTGGGTTGGAACTAGATGAGCTTTGAGGTCCCTTCCAACCCAAACCACTCTACGATCCTATGTTTTTCTGAAGCGGCGACTGAGAAATGAGAGCCCACCGCTGCACATAAATTTATTACTATTTTCCCCTCTGTGTGCATTGTTTTACATTATCAGCATTCAATTCTACCTGCTGTATCACTGCCCAGTTATTCAATATCATCATACCTTTCAATGCTTCACTGCTATCTTTCATTTCTACTGCCTTGGATATTATTTTACTGCTGGCAAACATCACTGCCTCTCTATCATCTGCTCCTTTCCTGGCTTATGTTACTGGTTCAGGGTGAGTGCCATCAGTCCTTTGGCAATGCAAATAAAGATCACCATTTTATTACCTCTTCCGCTCTTTCTCAATTCATTTATTACTTTTGAACTTTAACACTTTTGAACTCATTGCACTTCGCAAGGAAATGGGAAAAAAAGTAAGTCAGATGAAGACTAAACTGAAATTCAAATGGAGAGCAGCACACCTAACACTAGATTTGGATTTCTTTTGGAAAAAATCTTAAGTCTTTTGTTCTAAATAGAGTTACTGACCTAGAAACATATATTCATCTCTGGAAATAAATCAAAATTCCTCCTACATTAATCTAATTGCACCAGTGGAAGCTAAGTAGTCCCTTAAGTAATTTAAGTTTTCTTATTTGAGGGGAAAAAAATAATAAAAAAAAAAAATCAGATCTTCCCCATCGCTAGGAGTGTATTTTGTAGAATGAACCAGCTTTGATTAATTTCTCTGTTTGCAGTAGTAAATGCACTTCCCCTTAAAACAGAAATAGGTACGAGCAGATAGTCTGGGTGTTAGCGAGCATTTCATTAGCGAGTAAATAAATGACTTCAAAGTATATAAAATAGCCCAGGTTTGTTTGGTAGGGCTTTTTTACTGCCACTGTTATAAAACTCCCCAGAAAACCTGCTGATTTCTGAAACACAGTAAGCTCAGAAACTAGGAACCTTTTTTAGAGGTAGCTGTAATGAAAGAAGTGGAAACTTAAGAATTAATGATCCTGCTGGGTTTCTTAGCTCCTACTCCTGTAATCGTGAAGCTATTTTATAAAAGGGCAGCAGCACCAATCATCACAACCACTCCTCTGTTCTTGCAGTGACAGTATTTAAATGAAAGAAGGAATCCTTGCTCTATGCCCAAAAGAAAGGGTGCAAATCCCAGGAGGATTCAGGCCTCTTGTCTGAGAGGCAAATGTAGCCACGCATCCTGGTGCCAGGTACCTAAGATGCAGAGCAGGGCAGGATGTCAGACTCATGTCTTGGTCTGTCTACAGGCTCTTCTGAATCTCAGCCTCCAAGATTTGTCTCTCCCCATGTGATACAGAAAGGGCATGGGAGCTGGCATAGGCCGGACTCTACCAACCAACTGAGATGGAGGACTATGCACCTTGAAGTTCAGTCCATATGCACTGCAGCATTCAGTCCCTACATACATGATAAGAGAAGCACTTGATATATGCAGGTCATAAAATGACTTCAGGAGGCTGTGCAACCATGCTTTGCAGTTTGCTTAAGGTCAAATGTAAACTCTCACAAGAAGTCTGCTCTCCCTTTTACCAGCCCACTCAAAAAATTCTTTCTCCTTTTCAAACATGAGGCTTAAGCACTGAGAATAAAATTTCAATCCCATCACCCCAAGAAGGCACCTCTGTCAACTGAGGTACCGTTCCCCTAGCAGCTGTTTAGCAGCATGACCCAGTTCTGACTTAAGATCAAGGACAACCAGGGAAACTCATGTCACAGAGTACTAGAGAAATTTTTAGGGCCTGTGATTTCTTGTGAATCCCTTTCCCTTAGACAAGATGTTCTCTACAAATAGCTCTTTGTCTAGAGTAATTATTTGGGGACTAGGAGGAGCTAATAAAACCCTCTCTTGAAAGGCTGGATGAATTTGAGACGATAACAAGGTTGTGATGTGCCTAAGGGAGCAGGGGCATCTTTCTGATTGTAAATTGATCAACCTTGATTAAAAGAAAGAAACATTTACCTGTACCCTGTTCAATAAATTTTGATACAAGTCTATATTCTGGCAGGCAGCCAATCTATTTTATCTAGTGTGCTTACCATAAACAGGCTAAACTCAAGATTTCCTCTAGTTCTGCTCCACCCCAAGAAAACCAAAGTAGGACAACATGGTACCGTATATATGCTGTTTATACATAAGCTAAAAATCCCTGAAGAATACTCCTAAAAACCAAAATACAGACACAAGCAGTTTTCTTGAGAGACATGATCCTGATTTCCACTTTTCATAGAATCATTAAAGTTGAAGAAGACCTCTAAGATCATCAAGTCCAACCATCACATAATATACTCCAAATCCATATTTGAGTGCTGGGAATAACTGCTTGCTGGGACTAGAGATTTTTAGCTAGCAGAGGAGTACTGATGCATTTCCACCACATTCAACCCTAAGCATCACTGCAGTGGTGTAAAATTAGAATTGCAACTCAAAGGACTTTCCTTCTTGAGTCTGCAGAGGAAGAACCATGGCAGAGCTTTGCTTCCTGCTCACTGACAGTATTTGGAGAGAGCCTTCTGCAGAAGTGCAGACTACTCCTGATGTGAAGTGTTCCCAGAGTAATCATCTCGAACGGAAGAATAATTTATATTAGCTACGTTTTCTTGATATGCTGCAGCTGAGGGGACAACAATAAATAGTAATTATCTGTACTCTTCCCAAAATACCAAGTCTCTGAAATTCCAATTATTTGTTCTCATATATACCAGAGCTCACCACCACTGTAAATATTTCTTTCCACCATTTCTTTCAGTCTTTGAAAGAAAAGCCTATGTAGCAAAAATCTAAGGATGCGATGGATTGAATACGAATAGCTTATTACTTCTGCAAAGTAACTTAATTATTGTAGGTCTTACTAACCCAGATAATTATGGCTTGATTAGGCTACAGTTATTTTTCCTACTTAAGTCATGTAGTTACTTTTATTTATATCAAGAGGCCTAAGCTGCATGTCCTTAAAAAGAAACCGAAGTAGTCAAAAAAATACCTACCTTCCAAGTGAATGAGTAGAAAAATGTATTAGTGTTGCTTAATCAGAACAAATCCTAGCAATTGAGTGAATTTTCCATATTCTTCACCCAAGCTGAAACAAGCCAATTCCTGTAAGATTTTAGACCCTGAGTTTAAATAGGGCAAAATACAAGAGCACTGAAAATTAAACACACACCGCACACAATACAAATTAACATATTGCAAAATCACCTTCACTAAATGCAAACTGAAGATGGAATTCCAATATGCTTACTCTGGTATTAATTTAAGTGTGACTGCTGATGAACTGAGGTGCTAATTAACTTGTAAAGCTATCAGTATTTGGCTTTAACTGATTGGCTGTATTACAGAAATCCTAGGATGCTCAGAACATGTCAAAAAAAGGAAAAAACAAAGCTAAAAATACTTGGGTTCTCACTGTTTTGAGACACTGGTGGTTTTAAAAGCAACAGAAGGGAAATCCAACAGACACGAACTGCTTTGCAAAATAATGAAGTGAATTAAATTAAACTATAGCTTGATGAAAATTGGTGAGGAAAATGGCACTAATGATGCTAAGAATGGAATATAACATCTCTCCGACTCCACCACGCATTCAATAAGTGCACTGTGCTCATAAAACAATGTAGTGAGTGCAATAAACATAAACCACAGTAAAAAGGAGAATGTGCGCTGTATATTAGGCACTATACAGAAACACAGACCAATTATCTACATAAAATATTGGTGTATGCCTCACACATACACAAGTTAAAAAACAATGAGGAGACAGGAGGGCAGCAGGCGACATTTTCAAGATAAAAAAGTCCAAACCAGAACAACGGGAGCTAATTAAAGAGCCCACAGCATAGCAGGCTCTTCCCTCTCCCTTACCTTGTTTTGATACCCCTTCAAAATACATTCATCAACACCAAATGCGGCCGGAGATCATACAGGCATTACTCTTCCCTGCTGAAGAATACCAGTGTAACCTCACTGCCCAGAAGCTTTTGCTTTAAACGCCTTCCCCCTTCCTGCTTTTGACTCCGCAGTGCCAGCTGGATGCAGAAGACTCCCAAAGAGACACTTCCACATCTGGCACAGAACAAAGTCGAACATCTGAAAGGCAGAGGGGCATGCTGTCACCTGCTGAAAACCATGGGGTGATAATACCAACCACGACTGGTGGCCCCACAAGCTGGGATCTGTATTAGAGTGTGATTACTTCACTGAAAAAACAGCAATGGGCAAATTACAGCATAGCTAAAGGAAGGAACCCACCTGTTCCTAGATCATTTATGCACCATTTTGTGTTAATTAAGGATCATCTCTACAAAATTTTAAGCCTGGATGTCACACAGTTAATACTGAACAGAAGACAGTCACTAGCACAGGAAAGAAATACACAGGGAAGGCAATTAGCAGGGGAAAAAAACCCCTCAAAATTGTTAAATACAGATCCTTAAATGTCTTATTACATAAATTGTTAATTAAGAATAATTTACAGAAACAATTATCGTTACCATATTAACACTAATTGTTTTACACAGGAAGACAGCATTGTATAAAGCAAGACTGCCTGCCCCTTGCTTCACCACATAAAAATGTCAAGGGACTTTCTTTGGTCTCCTTAATTCCCTTCCAGTCTTTTACCAAGACAGAAGGACTCTAAAACAATTTCAGATAATGGAGGTTAACATATTAAACACAGTACCGGCCTACTTTTATTGAAATAAGTCAAGTTATTCTATTAAAAAAAAAAGAATCATCCTTTTTTATCTTCCTTCATGAAAATACATCACTTAACAATGCTGCCCAGGAAAATGTGTCATCGCTAATACTGTATGGATAACAAGTAGTAACATTATGTCCTCCTAAGTAAATATGAAGAGACATAATTATCTCTACACACGGTTTAAGTCTTCAAATTCAGTGAAAAATTCTTCAAAGCGAAAAGAAACAGTTGATATAAAAAGGAAGGGAAAAAAAGACTGTCAAAAATTGAACGCAGGAGGGATGAAAGGAAGGCTTTCTGCCCACATTTTCGATGCCAGCATTGTTTCCTCCAACCTCAGACAGAAACAGAAGGGAAGCGTGTGTATCCGAGCTCAGAATCTGGCCCCGCAGCTCAGGGCTGCTGTGCCTGATTGAGTTTAATTTAAGCCTTCTTCCAATTGCCTCCCCTGTTGCCTATCTGCCAGCAGCTTTCTCTGCACAGCACGTCCTGCCTTCGGGGCAGGGAAGGAGGAGAGCACCCGCTGCAGCTCGCATTATTCTCAGCTACCGCAAACAGTTCCCACTCCTAAGGACTAGTCATCTTCTCACCCACGAGCACCCAAAAGTTACCCGCTTTCCATTAGAAATGTGCTCCAACTGTAGATGTGAACGTCTTCTCTGGGATCTCAGATACATGAATATCACATCAGCTTTCCCAATTTTTTTTCCATAGGTCAGAGAATTGAGATGAGAACATTTAAGCTGTGTGTCCCATCAGATCAACCCAAAACCCCCATTAACAAAAACATTACTGTGACAACCCCCCTAAATACATTCACCTTCTATTTGCTCATTTAAAAGTCAACCAGACCAGTTTCTTTGGCAATTTGAAGCCATATGCTACAGACCCCGTTGTTTTATCCTCAATCTGTACAGCAAGGTGTCTGCTACCTCCTGTCTGCCTGCTCCAGGAAGAAACAAAAATTAGGAACAGAATATTTATTTACATTTAGACTTCTTTTTCCTCATTTGGCATGTAAAGTAGAGGGAGGTGTGGAAGGAAAACAGAGATCTTTTAGGTTGTTAAGTTCTCATGGGCCAACTCCCTCACCTTCCACTGCACCAAGAGCTCTGTCTAAACCTGGTCAGGTTAGCTCTCATTTTCTCCAGACAAAAAAAGAAACATTTGTAGAGAGCTGAGATATACCCAATGCTTAAAAAAAAAATTTAGAAAGTTATTTGTTTCACACTGGCTAAATATTGAATATTGACCCCAGAGTCTAACACGGGAGACTAAGAGAACTTCCTCTGTTTTTTTCCCTTTTGTCAACACCAAGGTGGAAGACGCTGAAGCTGGTGTTTAACACACATGAAGGAGGTAACACCAGGAATGGCTTTACATAAAGACTCCATCAGTGTACTCTGGATATTTACCATTTGTGCTAGCAATGACAAGGGGAGTCGTAATAGCTGGAACAAGGAGCTTCTAAAGCCCTCTTCCCCAGGAGTAGTGAGCATATTGAAACCAGGCAATAAAAATTATTCACTCAGGTATCTTCTTCTGAGGCTTGTTAGATTTATAGGGGAATTATGGGAAGAGAGCTATGGAAGATGATATGGTCATACAGATCTGAGAAATCAGCTGTGGGCTTGAGTACAAGAACATCTACTGCAGTGTCATAAAGTGCGGATAGCTGAACAAAGACGGAGCTCAAGAAAAAAAACAGCAACTACATTGCATGTAAAGACATTGCTACATTGACTGGAAAGTCATCTGCCTGATGTTCAACCATGCTGGTTGCTCACAGCCTGGTGGAGCAAGTGCAGAAGGTAACTGGAAGCAGCAACGTGATGCTGAAGAAAGGGACTACAGCAAACTCCTACATATATTTTGTGTAATCATCTGGTGATGGGCTGGACTCATAGTGCGTCCCAACCCAACGATCTCATGAAACAGCAACTTTTAAGTTCTTAATGTAGGAAGATGAATGGGCTTCACTTACAAAGAGCAGTAGATCCTGATGCCTCCGTACAGTCAGGTGTCAATCCCTAAAACCATGCTTTTCAAGCTTAAAGGGGTCTCAGTAAGAACAACAGCCCCAAACTCAGCACTACATGCGTTCTAGCTCAGTCTACAAGAATTAGCCCAATTTTTTCTAGTTGTGGCCCAGAGAAATACCAGAGTCACAGCAACCTCTCCAGGCTAGCCTGTCATATGAGAATTACTCAGTTTGGGGCTTTTTCTAAACTAGTTTGCAGGGATTAACTGAGTCTGAAGCCACTGTTCCATAATCTTCTCCTAATCACCACCTCCTCATCTTACCAATAATTAAAATGATGAGCACTGGATCTTGAATAAACGCACCACCGCAGCACAAGAACAAAGCAGACTTTAGCACTGTTAGTGTTAGTGCTGTCATCCCAAAATTCCTCAGACTTAAAAAAAAAAAACAAAACAGTAGAAATTACGCACTCAATTATACAAGGGCACCTGCTCACAGCAAGGCTTGACATGTCATTATTATCTTCTAAGAGCTCATCCTTTGAATAATACAGTGAAACTGGAGAAAAAAAAAACAAACTAAAATGGACAACAGACTACTGACTTTTCCCATTTCTTGGGCACACTAAAGGGTGTAACTCGTTGGGCAGCCACACCTGAGGAAATCCTGCACACGCACCAGCAGGCACCTTAAAGCTTACCTGTTTGGCACACCCTGCTCGCAAACAGGATTTTCAGGCCAGCTTATTAATAATGACTCTGTGTGGAGCCACTGAATAATGAGGATAACTACGACCCTCTGGTCTCGGTGTTAGGCTCCATCCCAGGCTCCCTTCCTGCAGCCTCCTGTCATTACGTGCCAAGCGAGCAGCACGGTGCGCTCCAATCAGACCTCGGCATTTGAGAGCTTCGCTCCAACAATGCCGGCTAATGAAAATGATGGCGGAGGAGAAGAGAACGGTAATGAGACATTTCAAAAAAAGGCACAGGCGCTTGCTTTCAGGTGCGGAAGCACTGAGGCGCGCTATCCTGGTTTTTCAAATAGGTGGAAGTCTAATGACTTCTGTAACAACTGCAGAAGCTCCTATCCAGGCATCTTCTGATCTGAAAACAACTTGGAACTTGGAAGTAGCACTCGGAAAAACATAAGCCCTGGACTGGTGCTCTCTCCTTGCACAAAGGATCAAGGGGAGGATCACAGGCAGACGAGGATTGACCCACCAGCACTGCTGAGCATTAGACTGAGCTTCTCGCCCACGAGCAAAGGCTCCTGCTTAACCACAAGCTTCTGGGTCTCATCATGAACTTTTATCCTTTGACCACAGTCTTGGCTGCCTGTGCTCATCCCTGCTCCTGCGCAGCCAGCCTACCCGCAACATGAAGAGGCAGAGGTGACCTTTTCCCACCCGCCTACTGATTTAGAAAGTAATATTTAACATTTAAATGAGGCACAGCAGTTAAACATTTAGAGCTGCCCTATCTCTGACTCTGTGCCTCACTGGCTATCTTGTAAGTCTTTTGCCTTTCAATATGGTCAATAGATTTGCAAAATCTGTTCTCAGGAAGTATCCTCTGGATTCTGCTCCTTAAAAAAAAAAAAAAAAATCAGGCTATCCAGGTATTCAGAATAACATTATTATTTAAAAAAAACTAATTCAGCACTTGTATCTTGCAGCAGTGAGTTCCATGGGGCAGATACTTATTTCTTTTTTAAAATAATGTAAATATATTGCTCTTTGGGTGTTATTTTGCTTGATCTAATAGCATGAAGCATCTAATTTATCTTTGCCAGCTCCCTGCATTAACCATCTTAATGTCACCCAACTTCTCTTCTGTCTTTCTCTATCTACTATCATTTTATCAACTATCTTTTTTTACTATATTTCTCTGTAGAGTAATGGCATTGCAGAACTTTTGCAATTTATTTATTTATTTCTTCCATTCTCCAGACATACTATGATATTGTCAGCATTAAGAGGCAGGCAATTAATTTTTCTCTGTATGGTGGGAAAAGATAAGAAGAAATCAGCTAAATTTACAGGGCTGAGATTAAGGAAAACTTTCTGTCCTGCATTGGGACTCCAGGAACACCTACCCATTGATAACAGGCTTCTTCATTAAAGTTTTTGTAAGTACAGCTTAGACAAACATCTGCCTGGCACGGTCCAGATCTTACCTCTGGGGCCTCTCAAGGACTTTCAAGCCCCATAACTCTATAAAATTATACCAAATTAGTTTTCTCTCTCATTTAGATTTTTTTTAAGCTAATTTTTTCAATGGATAAATGGAAGCATTTGTCATTTCCACCCCCTCAGCTGCCAGGAAATCTAATGTATAAATTCCTAAAAGAACCTATAAAACCAAGATGTTTTTATCTGAAGACTGCAAACTTACTATCATCCATGACTGAGTCAAAAAGTTTACAGCTTTCATCTTCAGCCTGTCTCCTGCAACCATTCTTTGGAGTCATCAATCCTAGAGATATTCTTTCTATTCCTCAGCATCAGTTCACTGTGTTTCTTTCAGGTGAAAACCACATCCAAGCAGAGTATTATCTCACTAACTGCATAGGATTCAGCTGAGCTGAAAGAAGTACAGTATTTTTCGGTTTATTTTCTTAATAGCTATTATTCACCATGATTCTCCCAGGCACAGTGCTGACTTAAATTTAAATATATAGTTATACGTAAAAGTAAATATATAGTTACGTATTTTGCCCTATATATAGGAAAGTTCCCTAGAGTACTCTTAAGTAATATCATTGTGGTTTGTCTTCTAACCCAAGACCTTCATTATCCTCCTGTGGAGGAGGAATATAAGACTATGTCTGTTCATCACTAAGCACCATAAATACCATATTTCCTCTATTAAATTGGCAGTTTACAAGACAAAAGATTTTACTGGGTTTTTTTCCTGTCTTACTCATCCCTTTTCCACTCTTACATTTTGTAAGCTTGTTTCCTGAAGAGACATGATGCCCAAACTTTTGTCTCTCTTGTTAAAATGATCAGAACTACTAATTGCAATCAAACCCAACAGAATAAGAAACACAGCAGGTTCCCATAGATTCTACGAAGATCAGAAGCGAAAAAGAGGAGAAAGATTCAAATGAAGCTCTGCACTAAGAGAAAAGCTGCAACACCAGTTCAAACTCATCATTAGATGTTGAATAATCCACAAAAGAGAAAGTAAGACTCAGCTGACACAACTACTCATACCCTCTTTTCCTGCCAATCCTGGTCAGTTCACGACCTGGACAACAGACAACCAAAACAACAGGTTTTCAAGATCTGCTTTGGGAACAAATGTTTCAAGAATAATTTTTACAGCACACTGGAAAGCAAAAGTAAGACCTGAAAATCCTTTGCAGAATCATATCCTCAAACACAGACAAAAGCAAAAGCACTGCAAGATAAAGGTAAAGTCAAATTCAAGTTACACATCATAGTTGATAATGTCTTCACATTGACTTTCTTTCCCAAGTATTTCACATATATATTTATATTATTGCTTGCAGTCACACTTATGAGAAAGCTGCAATTCAGCTTTGGGTTTTGGGTGGTTTTTTTTTTTAATCGAAGGTATTACTTTATTTGCCATTCTATTCTTTTTCATCTTATTCTTTTTTAAGCCTCCACCACTTCCCTTGCAGAGCAGCAGAGCCAAGGGCTGGTGCTTCAATCAATCCCCATCTCCCAAAGGCTGTCAGTAGCATCCCTGATCTCCCCCAGTCTCAGCCTTTTCCCTCTACACTGGTACTTGATGTTCGGGGCCACCAGCACCTTTTTCTCAATCAAGAAGAAAGATGAACAGCCGCCCGGGCAGTCAGGTTCAATTTCACTCCATAGATCAACTAACTAAGAGAGCCGCAGTGGAGTATAATTTACATCCCCCGTCAAAAGTCTGAGTGTAGCTGACGGCCAACTTCACACAGCTTTGTCTGATCTTAATCCATTCCTGCACGTTGAGTTTCAGCAGCAACCAGCTCGGCCCAATTGAAACGTTTTAATGTCTAATCTACAATACAAATTGCTCGCTTGCTACAGAAAAGCCTACTCTTTATTTATAAAAAACCAAAACGACCAAAAACCAAAACAACAGACAAGGCAAAAAGTAGCACGGAGAAACAAATCAAATATACAGATTAAGCACTCAGCTCTTACCAACAAAGACAGTGAAATCAAGGTGAATGTTACCCATTAAACAAAAGGGATCATCCTTCTGAATTTTGATGGGTTTCATATAATCGTGGAGAAGCAGCTGTTTGTCTTTTTTAACAACCTGTGAGTCACTTCAGCTCCCAGGAAAGCATTCACGCCTCTGCAGGTAGCTCTGCCAGCACATCACTTAACTCGGCTGAGCATTTCCATCGTCACTGTCTGACGGCTCACCTAAAAGTGGTTTTGCAATAAAATGGTATTATTTGCAACTCATACTCTGATAAAGAAGAAGTACCAGTGGGACGTGGAGCTCGACACCCCGATGCCTTTTGCTCTTGTGCCCGTTCAGTGACAGGACCTGACAGGGCACTGCTCCGGGCGGCAGCGGCAGGCTGGAGCTGTCCGCTACGGCCTCGTATCCACCTTTGAATTTTTACACAAAAGAGAAGCTGAGTGACATTGAGGTGAAAATTCACCTTTTAACTCTTGCTGGAGATTGGAAATGAAAACCTTATTTCATTCAGACCCATTGGTGGCGAGTCCTATCACAGAAACAGATCCAGCTTCTCTAGTCCTGAAATGCTTCAAGCCAGCAACGCACAAAACCCTGAGAGCGATGCCTCCACAGTGGATAAAACGCTTTCCAAGCAGTTTTGCTGGTATCATTTAATACAGAAAAATAGCATTTTCTTTTGTAAAATCAATGTAGTGTATCTACCCTCCACTGACATATAGGATAAACCACAGAACTTGGTAACATATCATCAGAGAAACCACCTAAAGACATTCGCATCTGGCAAGACTCATGCTCAGACAGAAGAATCTTTTTTCCTTTAACTCTGGTGTTATTCACTAGTAAAGAAGCACAAAAAAAAGCCCAACTCTGAGCACCGAGTCCATCATTTTACATCTCTGGATTTCTCAGACTTACACCTGTCATAAATATCAGAAACATGAATCTTCAAAATCAAATATTAAAATGAGGGATGATGCCGTAATGCGCTGCAGCATACGGTAAATTGCTGTCATTTCTGGAGAGGTGGAAGCATTTCAGTGGTGGCTGATTGCTTTATTATTTTTGCATTCATCGCCCGTCACTGATGTATGCAGGTTCATTTTCATTTTTAAAAAGTAGCTCGAAAATAAAACTTTAAAAAACACCGCGCACAATCAGCAGAGTGCACTCAGGATTTCTAGGCAGTATTCTGTGAATCTTGTCTTTATTTAAAGTTTGTATGGTAATTTGAGATGCGGTATAAAAAAGAAAGAACACCATCTCCACAGAGAGTATTTATAGGTGTTTACAGAATCTCCACAAATTTTGTGTTCAAACATGCCCTAAATATCTGCAGCAATGGAAAGCTCAAACGTACGTTAGCATTCCTAGCTTCTTGTAAAGCAGGTTCTCAGAAATCGTAGCACCATAGAATGGTTTGTGTTGAAAGGGATCTTAAAGATTATTTAGTTTCACCCCCCCTGCCATGGGCAGGGACACCTCTCACTAGACCAGGTTGCTCAAAGCCTCGTCCAACCTGGTCTTGAACAGCTCCAGTGTTGAGGCATCTACAACCTCCCTGGGCAACCTGTGCCAGTTAAAGACTTAAATGTATCAGGTTTGGCTCAACATCTAGCAGCCCACTCATCTGCCCGTCCCACCCTACAGAAAGGGAAGAACAAAAGCAGTATTTCAGTTTTTCAGTAAAATAAGCTAATGGAAAAATACTTGTCTGGATCCTGCATGTGGAGCACGCAAGGATGGAAAGCTGTTGAAGAACACTCTTACCATCAATGGGAGTGTTCTTGGCTTATCCACATTATGACAGCGTGTTGTTTTTCACAGCGGCATCTGAATGTCAATCCCTCCTATGTTTCTTTTTGTTTCCTGGTCACTGTGTCTTCCTCCTTGTACGCTAAAGGTTAGCTTGAAACTTCCTCATTCTCTTTGCTTAGAGCTTTCTGTAAAAATCTGCCATTTTTGCATCCCCCCCAACTCCCCAACATTCTCCACTGTATCACAATTTACTGCAAGAGTGAGAACTAAACCAGAAAACAATTCTGTAAATACTATCTTACCCACACTGAATGCAAAAACACCAACGTCACAAGTCACGGATTTTAAATTGTGACTTTAAGAGACCAAACTCCTCTGAAGTCATTTAAAAAGGCAGGTGGGATTCCCCATATACCCAATCACCCGAATTTTATATACTTGCTATTTGCTCCAAATTTTCATTTTGCTGCAATGGTGATATCATCGGTCTATATATTTTTTTCCTCTAACTGCAAAGAGAAGCAAGAAAAGTGGTTTTCTAGTTTCAGTATCAACACATGAGGGTGTAAGTAACCCAGTCTTGCATAAGTAATGTAGTCGCTCAGTGCACAGTCCTCAATCCTAATCAGACCTTTCCAGCTACTAGTTCTCCTTCCTATACAGAACCTAACCACCACAATCGTGGATGCATTAGGACTCCATAACCACACAAATACATAACAACTGACAAAGCACAGCATTATTATATGCCTCCAAACATTTCTCTGGTTTCCTAGGCAATGTGCAAAGGTAAGGGAAGACTATATAAAGCCACTCTTTACGTTGCTATAAATCACTTCTGTTGTTATGCCATGCCTGAAAATTATCCTTGGTGTGAGCTGAATAAAGAGAAACCATTGTCGGGATCTTTTTATCAGGTTATTTTCAATTCCACAGTAGAAAAAGGATGCTTATTTAAAATAAGAGGTTAATTCTGGAAACCTTCATGGAAAGTGTATTACGGAAGAATATACATAGAGTAACTTTTTTCAAGCAAACCTCAGACTACTGTTATCAAGGATGAAAGGAGGAGTAGGATTGTGAGGGAGCTGTTGGTCTCAGGATATATGGGTATAATAAGGGAAGAAATAACAGAAGAGACTGAGGGCAAGCAGGGTTTGCAGAAGGCCTCTAGGATGTAGTTAGAGAAACAATTCTTGCACTTGGCTAGCAACACATCCCAGGACGCTGTTGTGAACTGGTTTTAGTGAGAAAATCCCAGCAACAGGAGGTCCAAAAAAAAAATAAGGACAGGGCAAATAAACAGATGTGGCAGGTCAGTGAAGCTCCTGACATTTCAAGAAAATAATGTATTTCCAAATATATATTGAAACAAATATGTGATCCGTGACTGACCAGTGTTGAAGTTCTAAATTCAATAACCACTGATGTTTTGTTTCGTGATTATAAAATGTTTCTTGTAGTAATTCCCAAAAGTTAAGCTGTGGCTCTTTCCCAAGGCTAAGTGTTTTCTCTCACCTCTTTGAGACTGCATATGCATTATCATTTTCCATCCCATGTCACTGTTATTGCTCTTTACCTGCAACTTCTGCAAAAGCATTGCAGAAACACTCTATCTTGACAGAAATGAGAACAGGACTGTAATGATGCCAAAGAGCAGTAATTAAAGTGAAACACAATAAATTGAGAAGACACTGAAAGACAATTCACTTGAAATACTGTGTTTCAGGCTACCTAAGGAAAAGAAAAAAAAAACAAACCTAAACAGAGTTTCATTTAGAGTTATGGTTAATTAATTATGAAGGTAAACCCATAAAGACTAGCAGCTGTACTAGAGAAATCTTCTGCTTGTGTATTTGCAAATACTGCAATTCCCATACTCCCAAAGTCACTTCTGGGCTGCCAGTTTTGACAGGGAGTTGAGGAAGAATGGAGCTTTTCAGGAATATCCCACTACGTCCAATTTGAAAAGAAAATTTTTGATTTAGACTCAGACTATAAAAAGAGTTCAAGAAAGCCAAAGTATTACAAATCCTGAGATGTCATAGAATAATAAAATGGTTTGGATTGGAAGGGACCTTAAAGATCATCTAGTTTCAAGCCCCTGCCATGGGCAGGGACACCTCCCACTAGACCAGGCTGCTCAAAGCCCCATCCAACCTGGTATCTTCTTTGGACTTCTAATAAAGATGCTTCTAATATGCTTCTAATAAAGATGCCCCAACCAACAAGTGACCACGATGCAAAGTGGTTTCCCTGACAAAGGTTAAAAGCTTGTATGGCTGTTTCTCTTCAGCAGCCTTCTCATTCTGTCAAGAATAAATATTATCACCAGCCACACACTCTCATTTTGTAAACACAAACTCCTGTCTATAAACAGCCAAATGATAAAGCAAAAAATGACTGTGAAAAAAAGAAGGTACCAACCATCCTGGCTCTAAGCCAGGGCTGCGAGTGAGAAGCAGGAGGGCAACCCTGCAGCCCCCACTGTGAGTAGACCTCCAATACTGGTGAAAAAATTCCCATTTTGGGTGGATTTGGACTACAATGGTAACTCGGCGTACGGGGGATGTCAAGTATGAAGTGACAAATTTAAGCAGGTGTTTTCAAGCAATCACTCAATTCAGGAAAAACGCACCACTAAACGTGCTTGATATGCTCCAATAATATTTGTAAATAGTTTAAGGAAATACCTGAAATTACAGACCAGCTAGTATGTCTAATTTCCATTCAGCGTGACAGTTTTCCTCAAGGGAAGACAAGTCATAAATACAAAACTGTCAAAACTTCCTTAAAACTCAAGCATGATATAGCCTAAATCTGCCACACAGCTGAATAAAAGCGGAAGAAAAAAGAAACCTCAGAAAAACAAGGCTGAAGGGATTTCGCTGTGCCTTTTGGAAAAAAAAAAAAAAGCCTTTTCTGCCAAAGTTATTTTTACAAAAGTTGTTCAAATCCAAATTTCCTTTTTGTCTGCCTTGGGCAGAATTCTCGATTTCCTATAAGAGGAGTCCAAAGTGTGTTTTAAGGCACTCTGACACCTTCAGAGCGGTGCAGATGCAGCACCCGCCCCTGAAGCCGCCTGTCATATTCTCCAATGCCATCGACACACTTCTACTTTTCTCTCTTTGTTAACTCATAAGGAGAAACTGGAAAGAGATCGGCTTCTGTTGCCACGCTGCAGACTGAATTTATTAGGAATGTCCTGGCAACGTGCTGCCAAGTGAAGGGGGAAAACGGTTAAGAAATATGGTGAATATTTTCATATTTTAATTATGCCCCGCTGCATATTTTACCTGCAGGAGATGAAAGTATTTACAGCCTTTTACATGTTTCCAGAAAGATGCATGTCTTTATGAGAGACTGAGGGGAAAATAGGTCTAAAGAAAGAAAAATAAAGACTTATTTTGGTGAATGTGTTTAAAGACAGTGAAGAACCCGCACCAACAAAGAGCAAGTGGTATTTAGAAAGCACTAAATCCAACTGCAGTTTGACTTCTGAAGCAGCTTTTCTGTTCTCCTCAGTAGCAGTTTCATTCTATTTCTTGGAAAATGAAAATTCCAATTTAATTGCACTCCATAACCTCTCTGCCTTTTTCACTTACGAAGAAAATAAAGCCTCTGCATGCTCAGCAGCTACTTGGTGTTAAATACCTACCTGCTCCTCTTCCAACCCACTCCGTGGGCTTTGCCATGTCTCTCTTACTGCCAGAATTTTTTCACAGCATTAAATTGCCATGTACACAGCCTAGATTACGCTGACCATTATGAAAAGTAGGCAGACCTTGCACTGAAAGGTGTATTTATCCAGATTTAACAGATAACTAGAAAAATCATTGATATTTATTTATTTTCTTCAGAATTTTGCACAATTCAGCAAGCAGCA
The DNA here is from genome assembly GCA_013400335.1 of Eurystomus gularis. NCBI lineage: Eukaryota > Metazoa > Chordata > Aves > Coraciiformes > Coraciidae > Eurystomus > Eurystomus gularis. The sequence continues at coordinate 443,523 of VZZY01011126.1, read as the reverse complement.
AACCTGAAGTCACGTATGTTTATTCGTACAGCTGGGACCAAAATACCTTCATAACGACGAGATCTTTAAAATCCTCCTTCCTATAGAACCAGCTTTATTTCAGGTATCTCGGAGAGAAAATCACTTTCCCTTGGAGTACTCCATTAAGAGCCTGGACATGGCTGATGCCCTGCCCAGCAGCCAGCAGTAAATGGAATTTAAGGCTTTTAGCCAATCTTGAGGCTTTGTCTACACTGCAACATTTTGCGGGTTTGTTGTATAGCTGAGTGGTGGGGGGGAAAGCCTTCATTTTGAGCTTCTTTTTCAGTTTCCTTTATCTGAACATCATGCCATGGACAGACATCTGGGGCACTGATTCCCTGAAATTACTGCCATGTCCCCTACTCATACTCACACCAATCAACATAGGCTGCTTATAACTATTTGTAAGTTACTTCATTCCTGATTGTAGTGAAAATTGGTTGCCTCTGAACTTCCTAGTACTGTTTAGATGCTTCTCTTGAACTGTAAATCCATAAATAGCTTCACAGACAGGAACATCAACAAGCGCTTCTTATCATCTTGCTGAGGGTACTGTGACCATCTCAGCCAACACCCACACTAGAATCGGCCACCTCCAAAATCTTCCATGCCAGTGCGCATACCTTGAATTAAAAAGGCATTAGAGAAATATGCCTGCCTTGTGTCAACAGGAATATTGCCATTATTCTTTTACTTTCTGCAGGAACTTTCCAAAATGAATACGGAAGACTAAGGGATTTGTTCACATAATGAAGAAAACAATGATGCATGTGCAATGGCTTCAAGAAACATATTTTACTTACCAAAACACAAAAATATAGTTTCATGAGATAAGGCACTTAGGGATAAAGTGTAGTGGAGACCTGGCCGTGCTGGGTTCATGGTTGGACTCAATGACCTTTTCCAACCAGAATGATTCTATGACTCTAACAAACCCACAAGCATCCCAGTATTTCTTGCTTTACCACGGCCTATTTTAGAACAGGCACACCTTCATTTCCTATCATGTTTATATTTCAATAAAACAGCTAAAACCCAAACATTACCATTTATTTTCTGTAATTATCCACTTTCCTACTCCAGCAGAACCTTATGAATCTCCATTTAGTGGTCACTTATATTTGGAAAGAAAACTATAATAGATAAAACCAACAGTAATTAACAAACCAGGCATATAAGCACTAATATGAAACAGTTCTGACCTCTGGTTTTCCATGATGTTAACAATCCTTACAGATTTCACTTAGTCCCAATCAGGATCGAGTGGCCAATCTCAAAAAACAAACACAATTTTATCTTAGAGTCTTACAAAAATAAAACAGTCCATTTCAAAATGCATATTCCACACTGAAGAAGTCTTTTTCCAGCTAACAGGAGATATATTTTTAAATACTGTCTTGGTTTGGTAACTTGGGGGAAAATGGTCTGCACTGATTTCAGCAGATCTATTTTGGAACAACTTAGAGCTGAGCCCACCACATTGAATGTGCAGAACTTTTGTATTAGTTCCAAACTTGAGTATCCACCAAATTTGTCTTAAGTGGGATAGGTCTAGCAAACTGAAAAATTAATTCTCTTTCCTTACGTTTCCCACGAGAGCTTCAACGTTTTGTGGTAGTTTTCTTGCTTACATGAAATCTCACCAAAGATGTTTCAGCCTGGAGCTTAATGAACGATGCAGCACTTCAGCTAGAATGCAGGCAGAATGTATTTAGTAAACTGTCTTCGGATGAATCCACTGCCTCAAAAGCCAATTAAAACTGTTACTTTACAGCATCGTATTTATTCACCACAATAAGATCTAACTCGGAGCACAGACCTTTAAATTTCAAGCACAAACGTACATATGAGAGGTGGAGTAAAGCCTCCTGCTCTATGCAGGCACGTTTTTAGTTATTTACACCAAATCTATTTCACAATCTCACTAAATGTTTCCAATTCGCAGGTTAGATTTTCCACTTAACTGGAAAAACAAATGTAAGCTGTCAAGAACACTGCCTGAACAGTACGTCAGCATACCCCTGCCCACGCCGAGTTACGCTGCTACATCAGCAGGTAACTCCCATTCCCAGGGGAAGCTGCAATTGTTTTTCAGTGCGCATGTTCAAGCCACCAAGAACAAAGTTCAAGTCACTCTTCCACTGGTGTTACAACCATCACCTCCTGGTGATTCAAATTGGGCGCTGCTGCTCATTGAGAAACCAAAGTAAGAAAGGTCAGATTGCTTCACTTTCCTATGCGTCTAAAGTTATCACCTACGTGGCTTTCATGAACTTTTTTAGGTCCGGATGAATCTCTGTGGTCATGCAATATCTCCAGTCTACTTACTGAGGCAGGACCAGGCGCCCTGGAGTACAGCCCTGACAAGTGCTGACCTGCATGTATTAGAGGCTCAACTTCACTTTTAAGACGTTTTTTGCTGGTGCTGTTGGAATTTCAGGAGTCCCTGGAAACATCCAAGGATCGCTTTGGTTGGAAGGGACCTTTAAGATCATCAAGTCCAACCATTAACCCAACACAGCCAAGTCACCACTAAACCATGTCCCTCAGCACCACACCTACATGGCTTTTAAATACCTCCAGGGACGGGAGGTATCCACCACTGCCCTGGGCAGGCTGTTTTGGTGCTTGACAACCCTTTTGGGGAAGTAATTTTTCCTAATGTGCAACCGGGCGCACTTCAGGCTGTTTCCTCTTGTCCTATCATTTGTTACCTGGGAAACCAGATGGACGCCATGTTGCTACAACCTCCTTTCAGGTAGTTGTAGAGAGCGGTAAGGTCTCAACTGGTTCTTCTTTTAAGGCATAACCCTTTAATTATAAAGTGAGTCCATGTTTGTGTTTGTTTTAATTCCATAAAAACCTCTAAGCATGGAGAAACCATTAGCAAAGGGCTGGCTTGACTTTTTCTGCTGATGTCTGGGATGCAGCACATGAGTGTCTGGAAAGGTAACACCCACTGGAGCCAGTGGTGACCCTGGCCACTAAAAGGAGCAACCTAGACAGCAAGAAACCAAACACACACGGCCAAGATAACTTCAAGTTATTCAATATTAATTCAATATTTAAATTCTCTTTGTTCTCCTAAAGTCAAAATGAAATATTTTTATGTATTTTGAGCCTTATTAAAACCTATTCTTCCTTTTTAAAACAAAATGTAATTGAAACCAGCTAGAAGAAGAAAGTTCCATTTATCATGAAGTGACATTTTGTAATTAAAATACAGTTCAGAACAAAATGTTTAGCTGCAAAGGCGTGAATTTTCCCTTCTTCATTGTTGCTGCCAACTCACTACTATTATGAGTGGAGTTAAAACTAGAAAACCGGCTTGATTTTTCTCACTGAAAGTTGATTCTTCTCACTAAAAATTAACTGAAAGAAAAACAGAGATCTTCTATCTAGAAACAGCTCCCACCTTTCTTTTTAAGAAGTCAAGGCATGCCAGAAATGCAGTGCCGTATGTGCTGAGTTCTGTGGGGCTTGTTCAGCCCCGATGGCTAGTGAAAATTAATAAACCGGATTAATAGCAATAGTCAAGAATGGTACAGACAACACACCTTTCCTGTGTCAACTCCTGAGCCCTGCAGATGGGCTGCAAGTGGGTCACGTCTTTTAGCAGGGCTGCCTTTACAGAATCATAGAATGGTTTGGGTTGGAAGGGACCTCAAAGATCATCTAGTTCCAACCACCTGCCATGGCAGGGACACCTCCCACTAGAACAGGTTGCTCCATGCGCCATCCAACCTGGCCTTGAAGACCTCCAGGGATGGAGTACCCACAACCCCTCTGGGCAACCTGTTCCAGTGTCTCACCACCTTCAGGGTAAGGTATGTCCTCCTAATTTCCAATCTAAATCTCCCCTCTTCCAGTTTGAACCCATTATCCCTCACCCTATCACTACAGGCCTTTGTAGAAAGTCCCTCCACAGCCTTGTTGTAGGCCCTCTTCAGATACTGGAGCGCCATAATAAGGTCTCCCCAGAGAGACCAAGCCCAATTCTCTAGCCTGTCTTCATAGGAGAGATGTTCCAGCCCTCTGATCATCTTTGTAGACCTCCTCTGGACCCTCTCCAGCAGGTCCACATCCTTCTTGTGTTGGGGGCTCCAGAGCCGAATGCAGTACTCCAGGTGGGGTCTCACCTTCAGCCAAGAGCTTTGCCAGGTGAGACAGCTGCCTGGTCTGTGTCCCACTCTGTGGCGTGAACCCAAGGAGCAGACAGTCCATGGATAATGGGTCAACCCAACTAGTAGCATCTACCGCATAGAGCAATCAAGCAGCAAAGCAGCTGCAGGCTTGCACTGAGAATATGCAAGGGCTGGGAGGCTGTATGAGCTTGGTGTCAGCCACAGGTGTTTTATCCTTGATGCTTTTGAGGGGCAATGCAAGAGAAAACTCATGGGAGGGGAGTACAGAAGACATAATTTGATGTCTGCAATGAACTGTAAGTCTGGATTAATATCAGGAAATGTCTTAAGCATAGGTTTTGGATCACCCTCAGTAAGGTATTTGTCACGGTCAGGGCGCAAGACGTCCGACCCGCCTCCTAAAGGGAGAGGGGATCGAGGGCGAGATAATCTGAATTTCTTCAGTTCCTCCGTATTGCTGATTGTCTACTCTTCCAGACAGCTGATGGCTTTGCTGCCATGGAAGTGCTTTTCCAACAAAGACATTCCCTGTGCTCTTGCCAGCGATGCCCTCCCTGTCCTTTCACTTCAGGTCCTTTCCTTGCCACATCTTGATTCCCTGGAGCTCCAGTAATCACCTTGGTATAAACTTGGACTAGATACCTTTGCTAATGTGGAAAATAAAGAGTAAAGATAACACAAAAGTTGATCCTCAAATGATGAATAAGACACAAAACCATTTCTAGAGGTTACTATTTTGCTCAATACCTTCCAAAACAGCAGCATTTCCAGATCATTTCCTCTATTTAGAGCAATCCTGTTCCTCTATTCCTTGCCCCTTTTTAGTTTTCTTTCCTTGAAGGCTCCATTTTGGGGACAACTCAGCCTTTCAATCAGTTGCTGCATCTGACTTCCTCTGAACATACTCTCATGTTAACAGGGACGCTCACACACAGCAGTACTGCCAAAATCACACTAGCAAATCTGGAAAGCTGAATTTCAGTTGCAGGAGATAAGAACAGCAAAGAGCCATTGGGTTATGCATAGCTGGCTGCAAAGCCAACCATACTTAACCTTCTGTACGTGGGTCTCTGACTAAGGAATCGGGTTAGTTTTAGATGCGTGGAGTCTTCTGGTATTGCAACCATGAAAACTGTACATGGTGCACGTGAGCACTGCCTTTTATGTTCACTTCTTGGGCCTAAAGAGCTGAAAGGTTCTGCTTGTAATAACCATAAGGTGTTGTAAGCTAGAATCCAACATTGACTGACAAATTACTTCAGGATATAACAAGTCATTCATTCCTTTTCCTAAAATGACATTCCAGGTGCTAGGAAAATCCCCACATCTACACACAGCAGCAATAAATACAAACCTCGCACAGGCAGAGTACGTGTAAGAAATTCTTAGTCTTCTAACGCGAATGTAAGATGGAACTAGCATTTCTACTGTAGCCTTCTACTTCAAGACACAAACAAAAGGAACAAGATTTGGTTTCAAAATCTGTCCGTGACCTCGGAGTAATGAAAACATTCTTATACCCTCACAAAGTGAGCGTGCTCCTAAGGCTCTGAAGTAGGTTAATACCACGATTACAGCATTTGCAGTTTTGCAATGGCATGTTGCTCCAATCGCCTTTCATACTTAGCAAAATAAAAATGCTTTTTGGTACAAAGGTTAAGTACGTTCAAGAACAGTCATATGAAGCTTTAGCCACACCTCCATCTGACATACGAAATAAAAAACCGCAGGATACAATGGCTTGATATACTCAGAGTTATTCAGTGCTTTTGGCACAATCTCGCCATCTTTAATACCCCTTACATATTATAAAGTCTTTAAAAAAGGGAGCATAAAGACCTACCTCCAATCGTACAATGGATCTAGTGCTTCAGCTTAATATAGTCAGTTAACGTACCTAAGCAAACAAAATGGTGATGAACAGAAACATATTGACTGTGAAATCTCCGACCTCAAAGCCCATCATACACAACAGACCAAATGGAAATCACACTCGAAATGCTGGCAAAGGAACTTCGAAAGGTGATGTACTCTGAATATTTTGTCTTGGTCATACCAGCATAAGCATACTAATGCTTTCTAGAAGTGAAATTCTGGCTGACTAAATGCCTATATTCCAGGGATGCTTAGCTTGCACTGGCAAGAGGGAAGTGGTTGTGTCACACACCTACTACTGGCAATTAAAATAATTCATTTTTGTGCGTAAAAATATTAAAATTCTTTTCTTAGGAGAAAATATCCAGTTCCTTTTTTCAAATCTGGTTTTTTTTCCCTCACAAACCTCCATTTCTAAATCATTCAGCTTGTCAGTTCTGAATAACTTGGTTAAAAAAATGTTATTTGAAGGGTTTTGAGTTTAATGCAGGCCAATAACCTTGAATATTTTAAAGCGGCAAGAAAGAAGCTTAACCACACATTTCAGCAAGTCTAAAGAGACATAATTTGAAAGGTATTTATAGCTAGTGCCTCTCTATTTTCACATCTCAGGCTTTAGAACCTTTGGTCTAAACCTAAAGGGGAAATTTTTCCCTTTGAACTAGGTTACTTCAAATGGAAATTTCATTACTAACCTTAGAGAATTCAGTCTCCTCCAAACATCATCTGCTTTGAAAAAAAAAAAAAAAAAATCAACTTGTGTTTGGATATAATTAGTGTGGTAGCAGAAATGACAAAATCTGGCCTGCAGAGGTTATAGGGGATTAGCAAAAAATGTAATGATGTAGATTTACTTCCTGGAGCTACACTGTAGAGGATGGAGCATGAAGAAAGTACAGAATATGTAACACTGGCCTCACTGAGTTCATTTGATGGTCAGTAAGTTCACATGAGTTTTATGTTATATTTCTCAAGATTTCTTCACATTTCTGAAAAAACACACTAAAAGATACACCTTTGGTATCTTCCCCCCCCATCTCTAACTAGCCTGTCACCTTGAAATTCAGCAGTAGAAAACAATGTCTAACATGAGGCATACAAATTTAATAAAATAGAAAAGTCCTCTTTGCTAATTCCACACAAAGGTGTAGCTCTGACCCTCTAACTCTTTTGCGTTTACTAATAAGTCAAAATTTTCGAGAATGTTTCTTGGGAAGAAGAAGAGACTCCACCGCACTCATCCCACGTGTTCTTTCTGTCTTTCAACCTCCAGCCACACAAAACCCCATTCACAAGTTTCTTTGTTAGACTTAAAGCGTTAATCTGCTGGAGATGAAATGCTGTGTTCTGCCTTGTGTTACCAACAGGTCCCGTGGTCTCAGACCGTACAACCTGAAAGAGACTGTGGGTGCAATCACAGAAGCAGAGAAAAGCTGCCACCAGTGACTTCAAGCTAATACAGAAGCTTTGCCAGGAGTCTGATGTTTTGCTACAAAAGACAGAGCTGCGTTTGCTGTTGCACAAATTATGAAATATTAAAAAATAGATTAAATGTTGCTATGACCTTCTGGGAAGCTGAACTTTCGAGTAAAAGGGGAAAAACAACCCCTACAATTGCTTTTCAAACCTACAAGGCTTCAAATTTCCTCCGCTGCAGAAGTCTTACTATAAAATTGCACTGTAGTAACAAAAAGTCATCAAGTCAGGGTACTTACTAACAGTGACATCTTTGTCTGTCTTAACAGATGATCGCCAGGAAACACATTTTCATAGTATGAATAAAGTTCTTATTGTATCTTTAAATTTGCATTGATTATTCATTACGAAAAGAATCTAAGTCTTCCCTCAAAATCTTTTTTTTAAATTACCTTTTGTTTTAAGAACTGAGTTTAATACAAGACAAGAAGTAATGACTATAAACTTAATGTAAGTTTAATACAAGACAAGAAGTATTTCACATAAATACATGAAAATGTCACTTACTAAAATTCCTGTATCTGACAGCTCTATGGACAGTTAGCCCCAAATAATTGGTTCCACCACCAGATTAAAAAAGGAACCAAAACCTCCTCTGTGATCTTCATAATCTTTTCAGTATATTGGCAGTTGATGCAGTGAATAGAATATGAGGAATTACTGAATTAGGGAATTACTGCAGAGAGTTTACTAGGTTTTCAAATAGATAGGATATATATTTACTTTATCTTTATTTCTTGAAATGACCATGTCTCTGAAAACGGTTATGAGATAATTTAAAATGAAAGAATAATTAAATTAATAGAACATTCCAAGTATTTTTAAACAGAATGAAGGTTCACTGCTTTCACAAGATCTGACCACAGGATCCTTGTTGCTCTGTTAAACATCTCTACATTAAAAAAACACACCCATAAACCTATAAATTAGTATTAAAGTGGACTTTCAAGTTGTTAGAACTCCTTTCAAGCAGTTTTTGAAGACCCATGTTGTGTTTGTTTCATTGAAATAAGGAGTCTAGAACCTAGCTACACTTGTCTGGTAAGGAAGGACTTGGCCTTAAGATAAACCTGCGTTATGCTGGACCTCATTAACATCTGCACATAGAGATGAGCTGCAAAGTACAGGCCTTTCCATCATTTTACATAGAGTTAGGTAACCTCTAATAAACCTCTTCTTAATATCCTTAAAGAGTGTTCATCTCTCTCTGTTTTAACACTGTGGTCATGTTAAGCATGTGTATCTTAACCGACTTCTTCACAACTGTTGCAATTTCAGTCCCTTCTCACCACCTGTACCTCTTATTGTTCCTAGGATCCACACTCAAAATATTCAGGTTTTTCCTGTTCTGATATTCTCCAAAAGGAAAAGGAAGCTGCAAAAGCAAACAAAGAAGGAAGAAGTGATGAAGAAGGTGAGACACATATATGCCAAAGTGGCCCAGGGTAGTCACCAGAGTTATGGGACTTACCCCCAAAATCATGCCCCACAATCAGCAGAGGGGTCAGGCTCTTCTCCCATGCCTGTGGCTGGGAGGGATCTCCAACTCCCCTCACACAAAGCTTCTATTTCTGAAATGTTATCTTGCATCGGAGGAAGCTTCCATAATGAAGCCTTAGGTGAAAACAAGCCTTCTCTACGAGAAGTTCCTCTGCTAACATATCTGATGTTTCATTGAAAAACATTCAAGAGTAATTCCTGATCACTGACAGTTTCTATGGCCTCACTGAACTCTCACGTGAGCCAGCCTGTCCTCCTTTCAACATCTACCTGAGTACTTCACTGAAGTACCATGGTCAGCTTGGATATTGTGACTATTTTCTTCTTCCAGCTCTTTTCCTGTCTCTATGAAGTGACTTCTGCAAAAGCTATTTATCACATTGCCATCTTAAAATCATTCAAATCCTTTCTAAAAAACTGAAACAAAACATCCACCAGTTGCCAGACTTTTTTTTTAAAAGAAGTATATACAGCAAGAATTTTCTAAGATGTAAAGAATTTGGATCTTCTGGTGCTTCCATCAGTATCTGTGTATTCACATTTGGGTGGGTTTATCATGCAAACAAAGCAGGCAGCTCCATCTTGACTGTCAAGCAGAGAAAGCAGCACATTTCCTGACCACTGTCCTTTCATTCACAATAGAGCAAAGGTCTCCAGGAAACAGCAAAATGAGCTCAGCTCATTAAAAACTCTATGGAAATGTATATCCTGAAGGGATGTTAAATTAGGCTTACACAGGCAACTTTGAGTCTGTGCTTCCTCAGAATTGTAGTGCTTAACCTTATAGCCCCGGCGTTTCTTTAATGCCATTAAATCTAGAGGTATAGACAGAACATATTGCTTTAGCTACGGTCCAGCAAAGAGAACAAAAATAGGTGAGACAGATAAAGAACTCTGTAGGTAGCTTTCATTTGGATCTCTGGGGTCTCTCCAGCGCTGCCATCTTTTTGACGTGCTCACAACAGCAGCGGTTCTGTTCTTCCACATCCAGTTTTACGAAGAAGGGCTGATAACACATTATTTTTAAAGAGACACTTCACACTTGCATTATTCTAAAAAACCTGCAATCCATAAACATCCCTACACCAGTAAACAGAGCAAGCACTAAACACACGTAGGCAACCACATCAATATTAAATTTCAGCCCAAGTACTGAGTACACTCAACTTCCCTGATGTATTTAATTCACTTCATGTGACTTTGCACATTTGAGGCTCAATGTATAACTCACACGGGCAACACAAGGTATAAAAAGAGATTAATTCAGTCAACTACTAGTGACGTTTTTGCCTTCTACCTAGTTATCAGCACGCTAGTCCACGTTATCGTGACGCGCGAATGTTACTCTTACCACTTTGATTGCAATTTTATATTTAAAAAAGAAATTAATAGCTGACCTCAGAAGATTTCCTGTGCTCAATTTCCTTTCACTCCCTGAGTCATCCTTTCACTATACAGTCTCTCCTCTAACTGAACTAAAAAAATTAGAGGTGTAATTAGAGCTCACAGATTAGCTGTTCCATGTTTGCTAGTAGTTAAAATGGGGTAGACATTAAAAGCAAGTTGACTCCAGAGAAAGTTGCTCCTCCCAGCCTTTGCAGAAGAGACTGCTGTGAAATGTTAGTATTTATGAAGTCAAGGTTAGAGCTTTCTGGGGTTTTGAACAACTTTGCAGGGCTCTCCCAAAGCAGGACGTCCTAACACCACTGAAACCACTGCCAGGAGGATCTCCCACCTTCCCCAGCTGCATTCACTGAGGTCAGCTATGGGTAAGGTAGGAGGACACCATGCTGTCCCAGGAATCACCCACAAGAAATCATTCCTTTCACAGCGAGGACACATCAGGGAAGTGCAGATGTTTGCCTGAGCTACACAGCCATGTGGCATCCTCCAAGAACACTGACCCACAACCCAGGAGTGCATGCATGTCTTGAATTCTCCTTTCCTCTCGAGCTCTCTCTGTATTCCTGGGTTAGGACTTCACTGTAGGTGTGCTCTCCACTACGAGCCAGCATAGGAGCACTAGTGACCTTCAGGTCAGCCAGTTTAACAAGTCTGAGCACCAGCCACTGAAGCAAGAAGCTGAAATCCAGAGGGGCCTATAGGTTCAGATGCCAAAAACTGGAAGAGACTGATGCTGGGAAGGGACAACTACTAGACAAGCTGGATGTCTGATGTCACCTAATGTCTAATGACAACTGTAGAGTGTGTGTGTGCCCACACTAGCAAACTTCATAGTTGATTAGCCAGAGGGAAGGACCAGGACTGAGCCATCTGTGCTGCTTGTGTGTAGATAGGTGCTGTTTCTGATGATGTGGGTGCTGGTAAGAGCTCTGCTCACTGCGGGGTGGCAAGTTTGGCTGTTTGCAGCGTGTGTATGCACGCCCATCAGGAGCACGTCTCAGCCGTGCTGCTGCCTGGATTTTGATCTGGATAGGCCAAACCGCAGCAGCCTTTTACCACGCTGGGAGAGGATGAATCTCCTGGGCCCTGTAAGCCATCAGATTCAATGACCTCTAATGAAAGATCCTGGAAATATGATGATGTTTACATCTTTGGTTCCACACATATTGACTTTTGTGTTGATGGAGCAAGAGCTTGTTTTCTTCCGTAATGCAAGCGTCACAAAGCAGACAAAGCCCAGAGAGACCACGCACTACTGGCACCTCCACTTCAAACTTGATCTACTTGGAGGAAGGAAGGGTGGTTTCCCAACTCAGCAGCCCTACTTCTCCTATTTTTATTGCTGTTTTGTGGCAATGAGTAATGCTCTCTCCAGGAAATGCAAGTGGAAGCTTCTATGCTCTTGTCAGAATAATACTGGATATTGTGTTGGCAAGTGGCCTCCTGTGCTGCACAGCAGCACAAATAAAAGGAATTGGGGAAAGTCAATAGGACTATAGTAAATAGTGTGTAAACTCACCTGCCTGCAAATAAGTGATAACTTCCACTGTTTAGTGTTTCAGCCTGGGCAACAAGAACAGGATCAAAACACGTCTAAGTCAGAAGTGGGTCAACTCCACCGATGCTCATCTATGGAAAGAGGTTGTTGGGGAGAAGCACTGGCTGTTCAGGGAGGGTCAAAGTAAAGTGTGGCTTTTAAGATGTCAAGAGTGCCTCCATACATGGTTGTACAGACAGCAACAAACTGAACGAACCTCAGAAGATTTCCTGTGCTCAGTTGGGATATTGCTTAATCTCAGGTTTGTTCAAATCTCAGCTGAGCTTTGGCCTTACTATTGCTACTAGTAGAAGGAAAGATATGAAAGAAGTTTTTCCACTCTGAAGGTGGTGGAACAGGTTGACCAGGGAGGCTGTGGATGCCCCAACATTGGAGGTGTTCAAGACCAGGTTGGATGGGTCTTTGAGCAACATGGTCTAGTGGGAGGTGTCCCTGTCCATGGCAGGGGGGTCGGAACTAGATGATCTTTAAGGTTCCTTCAAAGCCAAACCATTCCATGATTCTATGTCAATAAGCATTAAAGAATTTGTTCCTTATGGCTTGGATTTGTGTCCAGTTCCTACCCACAGACGCTACACATATTCAAGCAGGGAAGACCTACTGCCTTCTTTGATGGTTTAGAAAATGGATCATCTTTGCAAAACACCTCATTGCAGAGCACTGCCTGTGAAACATGGTGCAGCTCCTACTTGTGACGGACATTAACACGTTCATGAAGCTAGACCGACAACGGCCTCTGCAGCCTGAGCTTTGGCCAAGTGGGATGCAAAGCACTTCTAGTGTGAGCAGTACCTGAATGCAGAATGAGAAGTTCTTCAAGATAAGAAAAGGTTTCAGAAGGCAGTTGCTAATGATGGAGGTCTTCAGTGAACCGCTGATGAGTACTGGTATCTTTATGCACTGAATGTACAATCTTTCTGAACCTCACAAAGGATCCTCTCTTTTTCTAAGCAGCAAGTGCTCGTAACGCTATCACAGAAAGAATATTTTTGCCACTTAAATAGAAATAACTTAACAGGATCATAGGTGCAAAACCCACAAGTCTACCATCCAGTTTTCATGAATTTAACATTACAGGCACAAGGAACCCAGCATTAGAAACCACTAAGGCAGGTGAACAGGAGAAAAACTCCCAACATAACAGAGCATGAGGACTACCCTTGGTGGTTTTGGTGTGGTTACTGTACACCACTGCTTTGCTCTCAGGACACAGGTTTTCCACAATTTCACATTTACAGAAGCTGTCTGACCCTTGGCAATGTCTTCACATTTGTTACCTGGCTCTGTCAGGGCTTCCTCCACTTCCATCCTCCAGAGAGACACATCTTCCTTTGGATCCTAAACTATTTCATGGAGGACTCCAGGAATTTATACATGTCTTTTGGGGAATACCCCTGGGAGAGCAGAGGTATCAACAAGTATTCTGATTTCTCCCTTCCTGCAAAACCAAAAGCATTCTGTCGCCTTTAGCATTGGTTTTGAGTTTCTAAAAAAAATTTAAAAAAAAAAAAAATTCTCTTTCTTGCTGCTTACATCGCAGGGAACCTTGATTCCTTTTCATACTCACTCTGTCTGCTCAAAATCCACAGATACACATTAAGATCTGATCATGTGGCACTTGCATTAAAATACATATTGAAAGAATTGTAAAAAAAAAAAAAATCAAGTACAAATAATACACCCACGATTTCATTACGAATTTGCCTAGTTTTTTAAAAATTGCTTTTTATTCAGCCCTTTGCTTTCATACAAAAGACCCACAAAAACACATTTAGTTAAACTGAATATATTGTCTCATCTGCAAAACCAACCAACTGTAAGAAGAGAAATGCATTTTTCCTTTCTTTACACTAGCACTAGCTATTATATAGAACAATGTTTTGCTAAAAATAATACAAATAATACGTAATTATATCTGAGGGCAGGTTTATCTCTAAGAGGAATTCATTTTCAAGAGGAGTGCTATACTTAAACACATTCATCCACTATGCCACTGGACAGCCCAACTATATTACGTATTATACTACCTTCATTTGAGATGGCCAATAATGTCAATATTGACTCTATAACTAGAGCACATCATCCACAAGGATCTTCTCTTTACTCCTGAGGAACACAGTGAATGTCTGGCTCTGACGCATTTATGACAGGGAGTCTGAGCCGATTTCTCACCAAATTCACTATGTATTTCTTTGAGCTCTTACTCAGATATATGCCATAAGGTATGAACAAAGGGTTTACAAATTCAGCCACAGTATGTTTCAAAAGGCTCCCAATTTTGTGAGCAAGTTTTTCTTAACAGTAAGTGATCCGTGTTCAAAAAGTCTATGACAGTAAAGATTAAGGCCACAGTTATTTTTAACTGAAGTTTTTCTGATTAATTTACTAAGGTATTTAGGTAAACTCTTCTGTTTCTGGCTGCTTAAATATACAAGCCAACCCCTCCATGTTTCCTTTAATTTTTATGTTGCTCCACACCTTTTTGTTCACAAGTTGACTCATGCAATCACCGTGTTACCATTACTGATAGAGTGAGACATTGGTGAGAGCACAAAATAAAGAACAGGACACTCAGATTACGTATCAGGCTCTGCCCTGATTTGTGGTGTAATCTTAGGAAAGTAATTGAGGGATCAGCACCGGCTTTTGATGCAGAGATCTAATCACCTCTGAAATCAATTTACATTTCCCCCATATGTACACTGGTCATGAAAACTCATTGCTTTGCATAAATTGTAGAAGATTATACAAGTTGTGAGGAATTTTCCCCAGTAATGTGAAAAGTATACACTGCAATAATGTGGGCATTAATGCTAGGCATTATCTGTTGATTTCATAGAACACTGGTGAGCAGTTGAATGCTTCCAAGACTGCTCATATTCCAGATTTACTTGTCTTTTATTTCCCTTCAGCAAAATGGAAGCATTTATCAATACAGCTGATACTGCTACTTTACAGGGAGTAACACTTTGATGTATTTCATTATTGCTTGCAGAATTTCCCATAATGTCAATGGAAAAGGCAAAATGTTTTAGAAAAGCTGAAATGTTCAAATGCATGTAATGTGACACACCGACAGAAATGTCATTCATTAATATTTATTAGGCAAGCAAGGATGAAGAATGATATAAAAGCATTATCACCATCAACATACTTGTCCCTGTAGAACATTTCTATGTGAGACATATTAGGAAACTCCTACTAATCCAAACCTCTGGAGGCTTTTTAGCTACGAATCTGGATGAATTAGGTCACTTCTGCTCAGTTATACTCATTGCATGACAATGTTCTTCCCCGAACCATTTAAACAAAAGTTTTCAATAATAATAACAATACACATTTTGCCGGGAGGCTCTTCAATGACTGCAAGCGAAGAAAAACTTTCCTTGAAAATTAGTTTATTGGAAGTTCTACCTCCTTCCCAGCCCCAGCCCCTCATTTTCAATCTGTATTTCAATCAAATCTCAGGTGTAGTTTAATAGCGCAGGTGGATGAAGCCAGGAGCCACGTACAGCACAGGCTGAACTGGATGTATAGGTGATCCTCCTCACTGCCAGCAACCAAGATTTCCTAACGTACAGCCAGCCTTGGAGCACAGTAACACCCACCTGTATTTAATGACTGCTACGTGAGTCAAATCCTCTGTGGAGCAAGCATTGCATTAAGCTCCTAATTACTAGTTTCAACCAAAATGCTTTGATAACTGTTAAAACATTGAGAAATGATAACATAACAGAAGCTCTCAGGAAATGTTATTCTTAACACTCAACAGATTATTGATTCCTCTACTGAGGAGCAGCAAAGTAACGAGAGCTCCAACCTTAACTTAGGCAGACCTGTCTCTCAATTAACAACAACAGTAAACATTTTAACCGCAACAAGAGACAACATCCATCACCCCTGAAGAATGCCTCAATTAACACAACCAGGGACCTCCTTTGGTTGAACGTAGTGTTTAAAATAGAATTCACGAGCCCTCTAATTTATGATAGGTTATTGGATAACTCTTGTTAATTATAAGCTACACAATGTCAAAATTAATGATTTTCCCACCCTCTTTCAACTCGAGAATGAATTCATGACTTATACCAAGACTCAAAAGATATGCAATTAATATTGTCAGTAACCATTTCACAAAAGAGATTTGTTAAAGGCAGGCGTGTGGACACAATTAGTGTATCAATTAATGTTGCTGTTACTTGATCTATAAATTATTGAAAAACTCATAACTGCTGCAAGGAAACAAAGCAAATCCACTCCTCGTCAATGACAAGCTCCTGACTGTGCCCGTCTTTCATTACTCCTTAGGTCAAATCTGAATTTTGCTGGATTCCATGCATCTTAGCTATGTAATCAGAAAAATAAATGAACCTATACCAAACTGACAACTTGAGATGCCTCATTACAGTGACGACGCTTTAATTGTTGTTAGCGGATCATAATGTAGAAAAAAGAGCTAATTAATTAAAAAACAAATCCGCTGTCATTGTTCCTAGCACTTATTAATTTAAAGCAAAGTTCAAATCTGAAAATGAACCTGTAAAAACTGCATCGAGATTTCTATGCATCAGCAAACCCGTAACTTTCACATCAAGCAGAAACCTCCATCCCACTCAAATTTAACAATGTTTAGTCCAAAGATTAGATTCAAATGAGGTCTAAGGAACCCAAGCCAGGACTTGGGTAGCATTAGGTACCTATGGTGAAGACGGAAAATATCCCGTGTTTAAAGGCTGCTTATCCCCAAAGGCTTTTAAACTAACTAGGTACTGCCTGTTTGATCTTAGTATGACTAGAGTTTTGCTTCTGGGGATGCAAAGGTTTTGCTTTATGTAGTTAGACAGACTCCAGTCTCTCATTAGAGTTTAAAAGGCCCAGGAAATAGATGCGACTCTGCCAGAGGCCCAATCTCATACATGTGAATGGTCCCGGAGCAACTGCACTCCTTTTAGTAAGTAGTCAAGACAGCTAAAATGGGACACTTAAGCCTTTTGCCACCCTGATCCCGAGTGGATCAAGCTCAGATCTCGTATCACCAAGGAAGCACTGCCATGCAACACCCTCCGCTCCACCGGTGCAAGCAGAGGAATTCCTCACCTGGCATTGAACAGCCCCCTGAGCGGAGTCCGCTCTCGCTCTCCCTCCTCAAGCCCAGCTTCAGAACTTGGATATCCATGCAGTCAAAACAAAAAGTGCCCAACTCACGGCTGGGAGAAGGCACCTAGCTCCGGCAGAGAACACAGCACATCACGCCCTCTCCAAATTCCACATTCCTACTGGCTAGCTACGGCAATCCCCAGCTTGGCCGCCTGCCTACCATGAAATCTGTTTCCAGATGCCACGTGCTTCCCACGCATTGCAGTGGAAACCTATTAAATAAGGGAATTTCACCCACGGGGATCCTTAGCATCAAAGATCGTTAGAGGCTGATTATCAACATGCCTGAGCTCTTCTTTGTATCTTGCTTCCATTTTTAAAAGTCCCTGTCATTTCGATAATTGACTCAAAAGTCTTACTACAGGGGATTTAATGAGAGATGATTTAGCAAAAAAATTCCCAAGCTTCAAATAGAATAATTGCAGAATTTAAGAGCAAGAGGAAGAAAGCAAACCCCTAGAAATGATTCCTGGCTTCCCCCAAGCAGAGTCAGATCTGCATTCAGATTTGGTAGCCTGGCTCACTTCTTTACTGACCTCCCAGTTCAGTTTTCCCATTTAATTTTGCAAGAAAGGCTTTTCCAAGGCAGTTATCAGCATGGATTCAACATCAATGCAATGCATTCCCCCCCAAGAGGTTTCTAAATCAATTATAATTCCGATAGGCTCAAGTAAATGTTTTCAATTTGATTCAATAATCCACATGCACTTATAAAACGCCTTTTCCCCCATGTACTACAAGACAAACATGGTTTATGTTTCTAACAACTTTGGCTAATAAAAAAATCCTGATTTCCTATCCTGAACGGTACAAACACATAATTTTTATTCACCTCTTAATAAAATCAGCCTTTAAGAGCATTATTTGAATCATTAATTCTCTAAATGCTTCTTAAAGAACACATGATTTTTGGCAAGCTCACCAGAAAAAAAGAAAAAAATCACCAAAGAAGTCCTAGAATACAGCTTTCTAAATCTCCTGAGAATTCTGCATGATTTCTTTTCAGAGCAACAGGAAACCTCTTCAGAACGTCTTTTAAAATTTGAGCAAGTTCTGAAACAAGGTAATTACAACACAGTTACTAGTAGGTATCAGCCAAGACTGGCATGAAGATTAGGGCTGGAGGTGGGGGATGGCAGAAATATAATCTCCTCTAATAGCATCTAGTGTGCTGTAAGCTCATAAAATGGAATAAAGTGGAGAAAGGAGGGCTGGGGAGGTCAGGCTGAAACATGGGTCCTTAGTTGGTAAGCATCTTCACAGTACATGGAGCAAGAAGTGACAGTCTGGAGAGGAAGGAGATGCCTGGCTCACCCCCATTTTCATAACTGCGCCTGTCTTCAAGTCAGTTAGAACTGACTTGAACCCTCTGCTGGAAGTATGACCAGGTAGCATTTCTAGAGCCCACCAAATTCTGGATCCATCAGATCAATATTGACTGAATAAAAGGCAAAATTAATACTTGATTTTTTTAATAGCCTAATTTTAAGTTTATCCAGTGTGATGACGTTAACATAAAAATTACAATTTGATACTATCATGTTAATATTGAACTTACCTACAGTGTATTAGTTTTGCAGCTGCAATTCTACTTAAATAGCAGCTTCTGAGAGGATTTGGGATGGAAGTTCTTGTCCTACCTGTAGTACTAGTCCTTTAGTGTTGGAACTACTGTCTTACAAACCAGCTCTGATGACAATGGAGAGAGACTGAAGAGTCGACTGTGACTAGAAAGCTTATGGCTGTAAAAACACTGTGCCGAATGAGAAATGTTTTAATAATCTCTTGTAAGAGAATTGCTTTGCGTGTGACTACAAAAAGAGATGTGTGTTCCCAACACGTAAAAGAAATATTGGGTAAAATCTGTAACTTGCAGGACCATTAATACCATCTGCCCCATCTGCAGCAGAAATCAAACTATTTCCCTGTCGCCCAAAAATTGGTAATCTATGCAATAGAACCTAAAAGCAGCTGTAAGAAACCACAAAAGAACTTCAAACTCTCATCTCGTTCTGCTGCAAGGGAGTGAGTCCACCCCAATAGCAGCGTTTTGCATTCATGCTCACTGAGTATCATGAGACTCCTCCTGGACCTTTCCTCTGACCTGTCCGGGTTATTAAACTGTTGGCTTACCTAACAATGTTACAGTACCTTTAACTCAAGGTAGGCACTATAGCACAAATGTACAAGTCACATCATCTGAATAACCACTATTTTCTTCTTGGCCATTGTACTCCAGTAAGAGCAGCTTGCATTTATCTAATGTTTTATCATGTTTTATATTCATATATCTTAAAAACCTTAGGAACTAAGCTTTGCATTATTTCAGTACTTCAAATAAGAAACATTACCTTACTATATCCTTACACAGAGAGAACAAGCTAAAGATTTAGCTGGAACTACATGGAAGACTTAATGCTGAGATCAAGGAAGAACCCTGACCCATGTTCTAACTCCATACTAATCCTCATCCCCTTCAGCCACCCCAGATCTTCAGCGCAGGACACATTTGTGGGACAGATGTTCCGTGAGGAAGTTACTCTTGAACTTCCTCCTCTTTCCCAGCACAGGGCTGTGAACTGCAGCTGGTAGGAGAACTACCAGGAGAGCAGATAATACAGCAGAAGAGGCTCCTCCCTGCTCTGGATGGAAATAATCCCAGGGCTCTCACAGAAGTACAACAAAACCCAATTCACTGGAAATGCACTGAAATTTCTTGGGAATACTCAGTTCCACTGCATAATCAAACACATTGATTGGTAACATTAGAAACTTCACGTTAGCACTTGCTACCTGTCACTGCTTGCAGTTAATGAACTTCACAGAATCACCAAGTTTTCTAGACTGGAAAAGACCTGTAATATCATTGAGTCCAATCATTAACCTCACATCAAGAAGTCCTTGACTAAACCATATCCCTAAGCACTACGTCTATACATCTTTTAAATACCTCCAGGGATGGGGACTCCATCACTGCCCTGGACAACCCATTCCAATGCCTGATAACCCATTCAGTGAAAGAATTCTTCCCAATATCCAACCTAAACTTCCCTCAGTGCAACTTGTGACCATTTCCTCTTGTCCTGTCACTTGTTATGTGGTTGAAGAGACCGACCCCCACCTCCCTACAACCTCCTTTCAGGGAGCTGTAGGGAGCAATAAGGTCTCCCCTGAGCCTCCTTTTCTCCAGGCTTGAGGAAAAAGAAGAAAACCAAAAAAGTCATTTTTCACACGTCCATCATTCACACCATACAGAGGAAGGCTCATCTCTTGAAATATACGCAAATAGATACAATTCTATGACAAGTAAATGAGCACACCAAGTTTCTTTTGACTTTCATTAGGTGGGATTTGAATAGCAAGCACTCTCTGAACTGCAGACCTTGTCAGTATAAAGCATTTGCTGTACCGCAGGGCCTTCGGACGGCTGGAGGTGATCAGATGCACTCACAATCAGACTTGCATACACAGTACAGAACGAGATTAATTCTGGTGATGTGCTCCTGCCATACACTGTCCCTTCCAGTTCTTCAGATACTTGTACATGCTGCAGGGAGCTCTGATCGCTGCCACAGAACATATTCTGTGCCTCTTCTCAGCAGTAAAGGTAATTCTCAGTATTTCCATTTGGGAGATGGAATCGGATTTTGTGCAGAGAAGCATTCAGTTATTATGATTTATGAACGTGTTTTCAGAAGCTGGATGCTGAATATTAACATAAACATCAAGTTCCTAAAACAGTTGTTTGCTGTTTTCAAAAGTTTCACCCTCCAGCAGAAGAAATAACATAGGAGACACACATCAAAAAGATGTTACCCGTTTTGCGAAGAACTGACATTTCTTAATTTCCTGCCTGCCCCAAAATACTCAACGATCTTACAACCAAACCATCTTTACCTTCCTTACTTGTCTTACTCTCTCTTCCTTACTCTCTCAAATCACAGTCCGATTTACAAAGTTCCCCTATTTTTGCCTTTCCAAACCACAGGTTTTTATCTTAAATGAATAATTTTTTCCTTGTGAGTTTATGCCTAGAGTAGTCATAAAGATTCTAAACCATCTTCCCAGGTGTCAACAACTTTTCAATCACTGCATCTCTTTTTAAAAAAGCTAATATAAAGATTTCTGATACAAAAGCTACAGGAAACACCAGTTTGGTAGAATCACTGCAGTAAAAGGTACAGCTGCCCAGAAGTTGAACATGTTATTTATCATATAACTAAGATGAGTAAAATTTGCAACACACACATATACAAGCAAAGATAAGAAAGTACATTTAAGGCCTGGTTTTAAAAAAAGCAGAAAAAAAGCCTTTAGAAGAAAATTTATTTATCAACAGAGAAAAAAGTTTTCTTTTGCTAAGAGTAATTTTTAAAATTGCATTTCCATTTGTGAATCAACTGCAATATAGAGAGAGAGTAAAAATTCATGAACTGTAATACAAAAGTTCTTTTTTATATTTTAAATACGTTTCAATAAGATATACTCTTAACGTCAGAGAATCAAATCTCATGTTCCCCTACCACCCTTCCACTGGGCTTAACAAATTTTACTTCCACTGAGCACACAGATAAAAGAAGAATCATAGATACATAAAAAGTGGATGATGTAGGAGCCGATTAAAGCACAAAATACATGGGTATAAAGAGAAATGAGTCAGTACCTTTCTTTTTGGAGTCTTTCTTTGTGCTGGTTTTAACAGCCACTTGAAGTTCTGTCTCAGTTGACATCCTATATCCTTAGTCCTCTTCACACAGATCCAGGATCTCGGTCAGGCTCATTTAGAACGTCTCTCCAAGAGAATGATTTAGCCTTTCAGATACTATAACCCAAACAGTTCATCTCATTCACTCCTTTTGAGTGCTGTTAAAGAAGGAAACAAAAAGTAACGGTCATTTTTCGGAGTTTAAAACATTAAAAAACAAAGGCAAACCATTGCAAGTTTACTGAGGAAGAAATCTACTAAGTTCTCCATCTACATAGCCAAGTGCCCACAATTTTAGATGATTAATGCAATTAAATAGCCCTGTTTGAGATGTTTTGGCATATCTGAGATGTCTTCACAGGCTAGAGACATCACACAAGGTATACAGAAGACCTGTACTTCTGGACCAGCATCTGGAAACGTCACCAGAAGCAAAAAATTCTGCAGGGACCCCATTTTAAAATGCAACAATTCCAAGATAAGAATGTATTGCAGACAGTAAGTTCAGATTTTTACTCCTCAAATGCTCTTTCAATGCTTTTGCTCTCCTACTTCAACACAAATGAAAAATGTACTCATTACTCATACTGAGAACCTCACACTTTGCCACTCCTCCTGCTTATGATACTGTTTCCAGAATAAAAAGACCTGCCTCCCATGTAAACAAAGCTGTAATTCTCAACACCCATCTAGCCATTTTTCTTGCAAGGAGCTCTGAAAATACACTTAACAAAACCTACAAAGGACAAATGGGACAGGGGGCAAAAAAATAACATTTAGGGGGCCAGCTACAGCTTCAGAGAAACCCCCCCAACATAGGGGGGTTGGACTAGATGGCCTTTAGAGGTCTCTTCCAATCCAACACATTCTGTGATTCTACAATTCTGTGATGTGTTGAGGAGACACATGAATGCCTGGGCAGTGAATCCACAGCAGGAATGGTGGCATTGTGCTGGAGCAGCAAGGGTGAGGCTGCAAGCAGAAATGGAGAAGTGTGGGCCAAGAACACACAAATGTTCTTCTGCCAAGAACCAGGCAAAGAATAAACCATTACTCCACTTCTTACTGGTTGTCCCTCTTGCTTTGAAGAATGAGCCACCTACTTCAGCCAGCTTGGCGTGGGCAGAGGACCATACTGTCCCGAACCCATTTGTCAGGGTGTTCCCTCGCTAAATGCATCTTCTTATTGCCCTTTCTTTTTGTGAGGAAGTTCTCATTATTAGCACAATTACAGCGAAGTCCATCTGGCCTGTCTGAACAGCTGCCCAGTTATTAAATAAGCATTTAATACAGAAATTAACCCAGCGTATCAGCTGGTTAGCTGGCCAGAGATTAACTACAGTTATTTACTAATGTCCCTTTTCTGTTATTTCAGAAAGTAATACGCTGCAAACATTGAAATAATTTTGACACTTTAAATCACTTCTCACAGCAAGGGCTGTGAAGCCACTAGGACTTTCAAATCCAGGCTCTTTTAACATTTTTAAATGCTTCAGTAACATTACACTGCCATGCACTGTCTGAAGTGACTTAATATTGCTGAAGTGTGTCAGGGGCTTCCTTTAATAAGCTCTTCAAATCTGTATGTGTATTAGAGAATATTCAAAGGTAGCTTTTCAAAATCTGCTGCATTGATTTTGAAATACAAAATTCCCTGTTCCTCCTCTAAGGAGTCTGTGTAACTGCCGCATAGCAAAAAGGAGGAGAAACAAAGCTACTTGCAAATCAAAGTTGCAGTGTTTGCTAGATACACCTTCTTGGAACACCTGAATAAATTACAAGCATTTTGACTAATGTTCTTAGTTATGAAAACGGTAGAAAAAAGACAAAGCAAATGAAGGTTGATCACAGAAAGAAAAAGAATAAGACAGAAGCATCAAAACTGACCCTCTTTTGGGATCTGAAGCGCTCTTTGAAGCGCTCTTTGACCAGGTCCACGGACAGGGAGAAGTTTGTCCCCCAAAAGCAGGCATGGTGGGACACCATGAGCAGTGACCACTGAGTCTCAGCACAGATCAATGCGTCCACTGTGCTGTGAGGGACCCACCTCACCATCGATGGAGTCACTCTTCACTTACGCTTCAAATCCCCCCAGCAAACAGGGAGCAAAGCGCTGCAGAGAACAGATGTCCCTCGCAACCCCCAGCGCCTTCCCCTCCCCCTGCACACAGCCCAACTCAATAATATTTAGTTTTACAGCACAGCAGAGATGCATCAGCCTTTACAGCTCGATGGCACTTACTTAAAGCATCTCTCAAGCCACAGCTGGACTGCCGGTTTATTTTTCTGGAATTTGGATTTATGTTTACCTAAAGGTTATCTCCCTGACTTTACAAGAAGCACTAACATGAACCACTTAACAAAGGGAAAATATTTGTAATAGGTCCATTTGTAATAAAACCAAAACAAGGAGAAAAAACCCCAAACAAACAAAATGAAATAACCCCAGGGTCAAGAGTTAAAATACCCCCAGGGTCAAGAGTTAAGCAAGTTTCCATATCTCACAAGGCTACTGAGGGTACAGAGCATTAAGAATGTCATCTCCTGTTGTATCCTACTTTCAGCAGGATTGCTGAAACAGTAGCGTCTGAATGCCACTGAATATTTTAAAGTAACAACATATGACTGCTATCTCATTTGAAACTCTCCAGAAAACCTATATCCCCTCGAGGCTATTCCACTGAGTAATATTTTTTAAAATAAATGCATGTCTGTTTCTGGACAGGTTCACATATCGATTTACTTTAAAACCTAATCAGGTCATACTCTCGTAGGCTCATAGATCCTTGAATAAAGTAATAGGTATCTTTGTAAAGGAGCACATAAACATCTGTCAGATGCAAGCTATAGCTCAAGCTGAATTTGCTACAGAGACAATTCTTCCAAAAGTATATAGGCCTTTATGTAAGCTACATTAGTAAACTTTCCTACACTGCCCACATTTCAGCCGTTTATTACCCAGATGAGAATGGCAGTCAATCTGCTCTTCACCGCAACAGCTTTTATTGTCTCCTCCAATCTAGGTCACCGTTGTTAAATACTACGGCCTTCCAACTGTGGGAAGTACTGCAGCATGTGTCTTATCAATGGGATGCTATTTTCTTTGATCAGTTCTGCCACATCTCACTCCCTGCTCTAAAGACAAAATTTTGTTAGCTGCATTTAAAAAAAAAAAAAAAAAGAAAAAAATCCATCATCTTATACATATCCACTCTAATGATCTTCTTGTGCGCCTTGTTACTGTTCCAGCTATTATAATGTTACGTGCATGCCTCAGCTTTTCCTAAAGAGGATTCAGAGCTCTTCGTTTTAACGAAATACTGACATTTTCTGTTCCCTTATTAAGTGGCTACAGCAGGAACACAATCAGCACATTCTGGAATTAACTGGCTTTTAATTCCAAGAGAAGTCTTAAGCCTGCATTCTGCATTACTCCTACGCCAGCATAAAACCTAAAGCCTTCGTGAAGAAACAGTTTTGTAAATTCACTTTGCAGTCGGGATTAACACAGGTTGGACCTTTTCTGCACAGGGAAATTAGTCACATGCTCCACCCGCCTCCCCCACGCATTTGTAAAACAACCATTTCTGTCAAATCATTTGTCTTTCAACCACGCTTGAGCGAGCTCATGAAGGGGTTATTAGGAGACTTCCCCTGGCCCGAGTTATGAAGGAGGTCAGACACGACGATCATAACACCTCCCCTCTGACTTTAAAATACATGAATTTATTAATATTTTCAAGGCTTCAAAACTTAAGAAGTTCCCTCCCCTGAAACCAGTTTCCAGCTGCTTATGTACAGGAAAAGCAGTCTAAGAAAGGATTTGTAACTAAGCCCTGGCATTCTCTAGGTATTTAAGTTCTCCACAGCCCCAAAGTGGGATTTGACAAGAGGATGGTGCCTCCCAAACCCTGGTTTGACAGAACAAAAACCATGCTACCACCCTCAGCTCTTGCTTTTCTGCCTCTGAAGTCTTGCAGTTCATCTCCTTTCCTCCAAAGCACCCAATTAAATCATCTGTAAGGGAACGCTGACACCCATGATTTTGCAAGTGTTAAATAACAAACTGAACGGGCAAAACAGAAGTGAGAAAATTATTTTCAAAGTGCTGTGATCCTGGAAAACTGAAAACAGTTCAAGCGCGAAGGACTGCTATCCAGGGAGAAACATCCTACTCATCAGCCTCTCATCTGAGCACAAAGCCTAACGCAGAGAACTTCAGTGGGACCACACATGAACAGACGGTGGAAAAAGCCTTCCTGCTCACCAGTGCCCTTTACATCCTCCAGAGAGAGGAGGCCATGAAACCCTTTGGACCTGCTCTCACTCTTTTGGACTCATCAGCTCATTTCCCTTACAGTCAGGTCTTGGAAACATCCTGTGGGAGGCTACGTGCTCTCAGGATATTAATCTTTTACAGAACGAACTTCACTAATTCCAGACTGAACTCCAAGGGACTGGTCCAAAACCCGCTGAAATATTTCCATTAATAAGGCCTGTAAGAAGCAGAAAATGAGGAGGATGAGGTAAAGGAGGGAGCTTAAGACACTGACACAGAGGAGAAAATGAGGACAAGATGTCTGTGTAGGTACTTCATTAAGGCAAATTCCGTAACAACGTGGCTAGCAGCAAAATCTAAGCCAGCTCGTGCATTAAAATTCCGGCTACCCTGCAAAAGGTAGGTCCCATTAGACTGTTGTGTGTGCCCAGTCCCTCTTCTCTAGTTTTGTCATTTGCCCACAGAATAGCGTAAGACCCTGTTTCTGGTGACAAAGTCATGACTCTCTGTCATGACATCGCATGTCAATCACGGCCTTCTCTCCCCCCCTCAATTTCATTACAGGTATTTCTGTAGCCTGCAAAGGCGGAAGGACACTTACTGTTCACGTGCACAAACTGAGCTCCTACACAAAAACCCATTCCCTCAGCAGAAAGCCAAGTGCCCAGTTTAGCTCCTCAAATCCTCCCCTTGCAAACTGCGAACTCTCTCCTGAAACCCAGCACCCATTCCTTCCTCCTCCTCCCTAAGTCACACAGCCTGCAAAGACTCCCAACCACCTCCGTATTCCATACTCAGTTCTGCTGGCTCCAAAACTAGCAAGTACCCCCTCTTCACCTCTGATTTCTGTATACAAAGATGAAGGGAGGAGATTTACATGATTTATTGTGCTGTCTGTAGTGAGACACCAAACCACTGCTTCCTGATTAACCCTTTTTAATTCTGCCAACATCAGAAAACTTAGTACTCAAACCATAACATTTAATTTCCCTTTGTATATAGTTGCTATTTGTTTGGTTGTATTTAGAAAACACTTCTCTTACCTCCTGAAAAGAAGCAGCTTGTTTTTTAAAAACCTACATGTAACCAAAGCCATTTTATTAAATTTATTGTTGTTTACAATATGCTTCATTATTCTATCTCTAGGGCATCTTTCAGGCAGGCTACTCAGCTCCTCCGATGGTGTAAATAGCACCATTGAAGCTGATTTACCACTAGAAGAGCATCTTGCCAAAAACTGACCTATAAAATATTTCCAGAGTAAGATGTTTATTAGTATTCCAATGACAGCAGGAATAATTACTAAAATTCCTCCTGGAAATCACTCCATGTAGCCATGAATAGTACACTCCACCTCACCAATTATTCACCACAAGTGCTGTGAATTTACTACTCACTAGAAAATGCTGACTGGATTAAAAAGACGCTTTTCACAGGAATAAGTTGATTTCATCAACATTTTTAATGGGAAATTACTAACATTTCATTTTACTATTACAGTTTCTAGGTTTTATTATACAGGACGGCATTCTGGAAACAAAGGCCGAGCAGAACACACCAACCTCACTGTGATAGAATTTTTGAAATACACTTTCAAATTATGCCATTTTGCATTCAGGAAAAACTACACGATGTCAGTTCATAATTTCTCTGAGGAAGGATATTCAGATACTCTTAAGAAAAACTGCTAGATTTGAGCTAATTGCTACAAGCAACAGAAATATTATCTTTTTTTCCTTCCATGGTTTAACACAAACTGGCACAGGTTGCCCAGAGAAGTTGTGGATGCTCCATCTCTGGAAGTGTTCAAGGCCAGGTTGGATGGTGCCTCGAGCAAGCTGGTCTAGTGGGAGGTGTCCCTGCCCATGGTAGAGGGGTTGGAACCAGATGATCTTTAAGGTCCCTTCCAACCCAAACCATTCTATGAAATTCATCCTCTTAAAAGAATTTCTGTAATCACAGCATAAAGCCTTTTTAAAATCAAACCAAACCAAGCACCCAGCCCTGAGAACCCAGGACTTGCTGCTCTCCCCCGTTCTGCTCTATTGCTGGCCACAGCTAGCGCTGTGGAATTCCAGCAGTGCCGTGTTCCCTCCAGTTGGTCTCAGCCTCATTTCCAATAATTGGTATCAACTTCAACTCTGTGAACTAATATTTAACATCCTTTCCACCAGTTTCGTTAACACCTACCTCTTCTTTGAGCTAGATATACACCCGGGAGCATCATCACGCCATGCGAGTAGCATTGCTTGCAAGGCCCAAAGGGATGGAATGAACCCCAAATCTTTTGAGAGCTGGGGTAGAGAAATTTTTTTGCCTGAGAAAACTAAAGGCTGGAAATCAAAATGCAAATGGCAATTATTAAAAATGCTCGTGGCAGCACTGTATGCCTTCAGTTCTGTAAGAAAGCATGTTAATCTGCTGGACAAGTGCATTCACAGCCTGGAATGAAACAAGTCCATCCTGGAAAAGGCAAGACACACACAGACTTCCCAGCACTGCCACCAGATCCATGGAAAGCAGTGATACGCAGGCTCACGGTCACTTCTCCTCTGCCTGTGCCGCAGGGAATGCAACTCCAGCCCAGGAAGCTGGAAATGAGTAAAAACCCTCCATGTGCTAGGGGTATAAATATACACACGTTGCTCCTTAATCATAATTTCCTGCTCCGAGATGCAAAACTCCACTCAAGTGCTATTTGTAAGCTTTTGCAGGCTATTATGTGAAAATAGAAGCACTGCCACTGAACGGAGCAGGCTTTAAAAACTTCACATCATTCCTCGGACAGTGAGAGGCTGTGATGTGAACAGATACCAGAGGAAGTCATCGAGATCAGGCTACAGATTCCCTGTGCTCACAGTGAAACCGAGTTACCTAAATGCTTTTCCTACACCAATCGCGCTATGCCAAGAATTTACTATACTCAGATTACTACACTGCTGCAGGAAAGAAAAAGAATTTGTGGTAACGCTGTCTAAGAACAAACAGGGAACAAAACTCCCAAGTGCTACAAATGGTGCTTGGGTGCAGCCCGAGTTCTACTCGCAGAAAACTGCCTCGCCTCCCTTCCAGTCAATAAAGTCACACCAGCACTAAATCAATAGCGTTACATTTGACTTATATTGGCGCAACTCCATTGATTTTAATGGAGTTGGAGTTACACCAATTTTACGCTGGTGTATCTGCATTAGTGTCAGTGAAGTTATGCCGGCGTGACTGATGTAAACAACGCCAGACCAACCAACCCCTCTACGTCTAAAATTCAATGCCATTAACTCTAAAGCAAGAAGAAAATGTAAACCTGTACGTTACCAAAGTAGGGTCTTTGGAATTTATTTTTGCCGAGTAGAAGAACAGCTCTTTTGCAATCCTCTCGACACCAACGAAAGAGCGAAGACTAAGAAGGGAAAAAGGACAAAGTACACGGTTGAGATCACAGTATTCTGTAATTAGAGCTGTTAAATGATTACTAAAGCGCGGTGGTGCAATCATCACGCTGAAGGAAAGGGAGAAGTATGCAGTCAGGAGCATCACCAGGGAGAAGGGAAAAGCAATGTCAGAGACACCAGGTTCTATATTGAAATGCAAATTCCTCGCAATCAGAATCTGTGCCTTCTAATTGGAAGAAAAGTTTATGGAATTAAACGTCCCGCATGCCGGACAGCTCAGCATGTTTTTAAGTGGCACAGTAAGTTGAAGGCAACTTATTCATCTCTTGTCCTTTACAGAAAAATCTTAATTCAGCTCTTTTTTTTTTTTAAATTTCAAGATTACTTTCTTACTACTGCAAATGAGATCGAACTAGGACTCACCCTCTCGTTTATTTTAAATAAAACACAGCAGAATACCTACACAAGATCCAACTTAAGCTATATTGAAAGCTGAAGTAGAGCTTGAAGTGAGGCTTTATACTGGCCTTCTTAATGCACGTGGATTTTGCACCAACTTTTCCAGGTCCCTCAGTCATATAAGTTAACCTATCCATCATTTCCTTCCATTTTCCGAATGCTTCCTGACTTGACAGCAAAGCAAACTTTCCTAATGACAACAACAACAAAAAAACCCTATGCCAGGATCTTTATTCACTGCTATTATTCGACACTCAGCCCTTGTTTTCTGACAGTTAAGTACTAGGAAAACTAATCAGAGGACTTCACCTCAATGTAAATGGACTTTTGATTTATTACATTGAACTCAACCACCAGACTTCTACCAAAGTTCATCAATGAGCAGAGCAAAGGAGAAAAAGCAAAAAGCTTTCTGGGACTGTCAGTATGAATTTACGCCCACAAGTAAAAAATATTTTTGGATTGCTGTTCCACTACCAATGAATATAAATATTTTAAATTGTCTAGTAAATGAGTTTTAGCTACAGAAATACTTTTGACAATCCTATTTAAATACTCCAATCTTCAATCCAACAATGTCAGTCATGAAGGTAATTCCACATGACTGCTAAGACCAACAGCAGGCAGATGTCTGAACAACACCCAACAGAAGTATTTGAGAAGGGCTGCTAGATGTTCCTGGAGAAATTTCAAACCATAAATAATTCTCCTGAATTCACTTATCTGTTCTCATCTCATTTGTGAATGCAGTGCCTGGTACCTGATTGTGTTATATGCTGCTCTGCAAATGCCTCTGCTTTGTATCAGTAGGAACATCCACCACTTGAAAAGGGAGGAAGCATCTCCCGTAAGAAGTCAAACTCTACACATTTCCTGTTCATGGCTACGATTCAGTAGTGTTTCAAAATAATAAAAGAAAGCACTCCTCCCGCAGCTGGAAAATATATTTTAAAAGCCCTACCTGACAACCTAACCCTTGGAACTGCGTGGGCCAGGTGCTGTTTTCTGTATTGTAACTCCACACAGAGAAACATCCATACGGGGAAAAACACCGGCCTCCACTCTGCTATAACCATGCAGCTAGAACGGGCTACACAACCACATCACCATTTACAGCCTAAGTGATCAAGTT
The DNA here is from genome assembly GCA_013400335.1 of Eurystomus gularis. Taxonomy (NCBI): domain Eukaryota; kingdom Metazoa; phylum Chordata; class Aves; order Coraciiformes; family Coraciidae; genus Eurystomus; species Eurystomus gularis. The sequence continues at coordinate 412,423 of VZZY01011126.1, read as the reverse complement.
AGGGACCCTGTAAAAGGAATTACTTACAAGAAAAAGAGAGATTAAGCCACTGCCAGGCTAAAATGTCAGAAACAAAAAGAAGCTCTTGATTATTCAGATGAGGAACATGAAGCAGCTAAATGATTATACAGATCTGCACGAGCGGGTGCTTATTTTCTAAACATTTTTAAAAATCACCCCAGTAGCATGCAGTGAGGGACCATTCACCTTCTACTGTCATGCTACAGTTTATTCTCTCTTGGAAGCAATTACAGGACAAATGCCAAGCTACAGAAGGTATTTTTCCAGCAGCAGCATCTGGCTTCTTGGCAGACTCCTCAGGCAATTTTATTGGAAGCTTTAGAGATGCTATTGGGTCAGTCCTAGCTCTATCGCTCAGGAGCTGTCTGGCAGTTTCTTCCTAGATGTCATAATCCTTCTGATTTACCTTGAAGGAATTAGCACACTTTTATCCATTTCAAAAACAGTTGACCTGCAAGGCATTTAAGGGCTATCTACAGAAACATAGTAAAAGTCACTGGTCTAAATCTGTGTACCTTTGAGCCAGCAGCATTTCAGCATCCATTGCCTAATGCATCATCAAGAAAGCAAGTAAGCCATGAAAAACTGTGTGTGTGAATTGAATGCATTCCTTATAATTAAAAGAAAAACACGTAAGATGCATGAAAAATTAATTAGTCAAAAAAAAAAAAAAAAAGGTACGCTGGAGCAACAGCAAATATCTGTGCCTTTAATGTGAACTGCTCTCACATAGTGAAGACGGCACCGTGCTGCATCCTGCAGTAAGGGACAGTGCATGCGAAGTCAAGGAATGCTTCTGGCAGACAGCAAGCGTGAACTGAAATACAAGGGGAAGCATAAATTGAAATGCAAGGGGATCCGCTAACTCAACAAAAGGGAAAACAATTTCTGAGAAGCTGCTTCTTGCAGCTCCTCCATTAAATGTGGTACTTCCGAGGGCAGAAGGGGCACGTGGAAGTAAAGACAGGCTGAGTCCTTCGCTCTCCTGACTGCCTGTCCCTTCCCCCTCTCCAGCCCCAGCAGCTAAGATCAGCATTATTCTGCAGCTGGGATCACGATTAATCCTCATCCAGAAGGATGAAAGGCAGGATTGCTGGTTTTCCCCTCCTCCTTTGCATACCAACAAAATCAAGCCCACAACGGCTTTATGTCAGTCTAGAGTAGTCCTCTAGAATTAATACAGAGAAAGGAGACAGAATGCTATAGAAAGTGCATTTATAGTCCATAACACAGGTGGGATCCTCCTTTTTTAAAAGGCTTCTGTACAATTGCTCACAAGAAATATATTCCTAAATTTAAAAAAATATAATATGCAGATGTGTTCATTACTATTACTTTTTTTTTTTCTTTTAAGACTTTCCCACAAAGACAGGCCTCGATGTCTTCTTGCTCTTCTTTTTTTTTTTCTCTCAAGAGTTTTCAGAGAGGTTAGAATAAGAAACTCTCACAAAATCCTTTACTAGGTTATTTTCTAGGAAGAGAAGTCCTAATGCCCAAAGGTAAATATTACAGGTATCAGATATGTACTTTATTATTTAATAAAAGGCTATGGATCTTGGATTTTCAGCAACATAAGAGAAGATTGACAGCACTAAGGAAGATGCACATATCCAGGTCAAACAAAAAGCCAAACTGAGCTCTGTCATCAGCAGAGTGCAACTAAATCCAACCAGACACAGAATTCAGACTTGGCTAATGCGAATTGACTAATACAAATTCCATTTTACGCAGGGCAAAACATATCCTGATTGCAGGCCAGTGGTGCTCCCAAGTTCTAAATTTAGGTATCATTAGGACCAGGTGAACCGTTAAGTGAACTAAGCTGAATTTTACCCGTATCAAAATTTGTACTGCCCACAAATTAACTTCTCCAATTTAAACCATGTATTCGCTCATTACTTCATATGTCTTTTGGATATCCCCATCCATTAATTAAAATTTCTGCAGAATCACAGTACGCAGTGACAATGCAGCCCGCATTTTAAAATGCTGTGCAACAGCTCAAACTGAAAAATCAATTATTTCGGCTCCAGTACCTGAACAGAAGCTACTGGCACATTAGAAACCAAGCCATATTTTAGAGGAGATGTAGCACAGATTCCCTTGTTGATAAGCTTGTTTCTGCGAAGTACTAAACAATCCCAGTGATCAGGCGAACATCTGAATACACGCTGAAGACTAAACTCCCAGCGATGCCCTAGATTTCACTGAATACACAAACAAGATTGAAGTTGCACACACAAACAGAGGTTCCTGGATGCAGCAAAGATCTAAAATCTTTTTATAAACTGTCTTTTATTATACGGCCTCGACAAGGCCTGGAAGTTGAGGGAGCAATCAGGAATAGCCATCAAATGAGTGTACCTCAGGGCAGCAAAGAAAATAAATTTAAAATATAAGTAAAATGTTGCTCTATCTTGTACACCGCTCTCCTGAAACACCTGGCACACTTAAAACAATGTACATCACATATATAGACACTATATGTATAATGTATATGTATACACACCATGTATATTACACATATACAGAGGTAATATAACCTAATCTGAAATTAAGACTCTGCTGCAATGAAAATCAGTTGTTTAGCCAGCTGAGTTTAAAGCCAAAAGGTGAAGAATACCTTTCAATGAACTGATTCCTTGTGTGTCACTTTAACATTTTGGTTTGTTTTGGGTTTTTTCAGTTCCACAGACTAAATAGCAGGCAGCAAGAATATTAGTTTTGGAAGAAGCGTGATGTTTGTGTTACCCACTCTATTTAATTAATGAAAATAATGACAGAGTTACAAATAAATCAGAGATGATTAAGAACTTGAAGACCATCCTACCCATTTCTCTGCCAAGGAGGATTTGTTCTTAACAGCACATTCTTCTGTTCTTCACCAAACCTTTCTAAATTCTGCCAGCAGTAGGAGTCACGTCTCCTTCCTTCAGAGCTGTTCATACATTCAGACTGATTTGGAGGAAGAAGTAAAACCCAAGAACAGAGGTCCTGCCAACTTAATATCATTATTCTAAGTTAACTAGGAGATTATCTTAAGCAATTACTCTCGTCCCTTACTGCACACACATTCCAAATACCTGTAATCCTCACAGAGCTCAGCTCTATCAGTGTTAAACCAATCTATCCCCTTCAGCTAAGATCTAATGGTAAAAATCACATACCACTGGGTTTATCACCCAGGCTATTACAGTCTCCATTATTAAATACTGCTTATTATTTTGTACTTACAAAGTCAGGGAGATGTGATTTTATTGCTGGCAAATCATTCTTACATTAGTCTTACGCTGTTATAACTTCACTCTGCTCTTCCAGATAAGCTTTTTGCGTTCTGCATATTTAAATAGTAACTCTAATTATCCCTACTTGATTGCCCTCCTCTTGCAAAGCCTTTCCACAGTTTCATCTGCAGTGAATCCTTCATCCTACTTAGATTTCAAAAAAGCCCAAGACACATTATGTTCTTTAATTTTAGTAAGAGCATAGAGGTGTTTCTTGTTTTTTCTAAAAAACATGCATGCTGGGGTCCATCTTCAGATAGTTTTTTTTCCAAAAACACAGTGAGAAGGGCAGATTACTGATTATTACGCTGGTAATAGTAACAGTATAGAACAATGCCTAGCAATGAAGTCAATTAAAAGCAAAAAAAACCCCAACAACAAACAAACCAAAAGCAACCAACCAAAAAAAAGGTTATTGACACGGTATCAGATCAGCAAATAAAAGTTCAGTTCATTGTCTAAAAATTGCTTCTTTTGCAAAATATGCTTGTAAGAGTTTTTCAGATTTATTTCCAACCACAGTCCCAGGAAACACTTCATATTTCAAGTTCACAGGTACACAGAAGCTACAGAGTAGCTACAATTAATGATATTTAAGGCATTACCATTCAAAGAAAGGCACGTTACAGTAGCCCAAAACATTGACACCAAAAAGCTGTCTTTAAAAGAACTCTCTAACACCATGACAATAAAAACTGAGTCAAAACTGACGTTTCTTACACAAATTTTATTTATCTTTTTGGCCATTTTTGTAGAGATTTTGCTATCTGGGTTATGGACGGCATATTCTGGTTTAATTACAATGGTATTTGGTAACCTCACGTGTTGTTAAAGTTGCCTGGTATTTCCCATTATGACTTCTCCTTTTAGCTCCTTGTAACTTTACCAAGCCAAAGTACATCTAGTGGAGCTGACATCTTGCATGCCACATGGCAAAAGCAATGACACAGGCAGTTCGATCTCCAAGACCTCTTCCTGCTGCCCTGAGGCAGGAGATCATCCTTTCCTCCTCCTACTTTCCTCACAGAGCAACAAGATATCCCACCGCAGTGACTGCCTTTATCATGCAAACCTGATTTTGCTCCTCCAGCACAGATCTGTTCTTTTGTACTAGGACATTACGTGGAAAGAAGAGTTACTATGTGACCCCACACGCAACTTTGCATTTGGTTATCTTCCATCTGGACAACATTAGATTTAGCTTTTCTTTACTGATGGGCCTGGCTCTGTAACAGTACTGTACATTTTTATGGAAGTGTGTAATAACACACATGAAAAAGAGGCAACACAGGTGCACCACAACCATATTGCAGTGTCCTCTTGAATCCAGCTTGCAAGCTGCGTTCTTTCAGCACCTACTCCTGCAGAAGGTACTTTAGCAATACGTGATAAGAGTCTGGCAGAAGCGACTATCTCTCCAACAAGACTTTGGCAGAGAAGGATAGGAAAGAAAAACAGGAGGACCGGTTGTAACTGTGATTTTTGAGTCTGTGTCGAAGTAGCGTCAAAAAGTGGTTGAAAAGACAAAACACAGTCTTGAGGCCCTGAATGCTCACAGAGGACTGCCATTATTAAAAGCAATGTACTACTTTATTAAATAAAACAAACCAACCAACCACGCAAAGACACAGTAGTCCATCTTTGAGCCAAAGACATTCCTTAGGAAATGCAACATTCAGGCAAGCAAACAAGCTTCTCTCTCATCTTCTCAGTTCCTCTCCATGAATGACACCACAGAAGACTGATTCTACCACTACCTCAAAGGCACAAAGTACTGCAGTCACCCCTGAACCAGCTAGTTTCACCTACAGCACTGAGAAGAAAGCAGGACAGCAGGGGACTGGTTCTACAAGCCCTGGCAAATCAATCAGCAGGGATGATGTGACCAAACTAAGCTAATGGGAATAAAATTCTCCTCCTGTGCACATTCAGTGCCAGGACACGTTGAGAAGCAGCCTGGTTGAAGAAGGCAAGACTGTTTGCCAGTTTAGTTTCCTGTAAGGAGGCTAGCTCTCAATCTTGTAACTGCCGTGTTACATCAACTGTAAGATGACAATAGAGGGTCACGAGGGCAAGTTCAGGACACCCACATACAGCCTCTGGTTCAAACAGACAAGGAAGGACATCTGTGTTCTGGACAGTGGTTTATTTTCCTTTTATTTTGTCCAGATGGATGACTTTGAAAGGAACACATGCCTTGAGACCCACAGCAGCGATGTCCCGTTGTGATTTATGCTCTAACGCCCCAGCTCTGATAAGGGCAGAAGCAAGTGTATCGATTCTGCTGGCTGGGTCCACCCGCAGGGACAGAACCTGCGCCGGAGTCAGCACCACGAGGCCAGAGACGGCTCCTCACCAGAGCTGAACGGCTCAGAAACATTGCAAGGAGAGCAACTGAGACAGATCCACAGCGACCTTCACAAAAATCTTCACAAAATTGGCTGCAATTTAAGAAAAGTTATACTTTAACAAGTGTATTAGCAGGTTGAATGCCTTCTCAAAGCAAATCCTTGATAGTAATAAACCTCTTTAAATTTGGGGTTTTTTCAGCAAGACTTAGCGTTCCAATCAGGACTGAGGTGTACCTGAAGAACAATTGATGCCACCAGATCATCAGCAAAGAGAGGTGAGGATATCTATTTTAGCAGCACAGTAAGCCTCTGTCAGTCTGTTCAAGACCAAACACAAAAATATTCAGAATATTATTGGAAGAATAATTCTGTCTGAAGCTCAGTAAGTAACATGCGGGTTTCTTTACATCAAGTAACTTGATTCTATTTTGATCCATTAAGAACATTTGGGTTACCAGATTGAGAAAGTTCATTCATGGCTTTATATGTATACAACTGTTGCAACACATTCCCCCTGCTGCCCATATAACTAACCAAATCAAGGCAGAAATTACATTTACACAGTCTTGAAAATATTTTAAAATCATCCCTAACATGTATGATTTCATCTTATTTTACTTAGGAGTCCAAAGTTGTACCCTGACGGCCATTTCTATAGAAACAGAGTGCCAAATATTGCCAAGTTCCAATTTTACTGTCTATTTTAAAATACCCTGGTAGTATTCAGGCAAATTAAATTTAAAATTAAAGCAAAGCCTTTGCATGCCGCCATAATATTTTAAGCAACAATTTCAAGAAAGGCAAGGCAGAAAACAGACTGGGCATATACTATAGTTCAAAATAGATTCCTCGTGTCAAATAGCATAATTTTTCCTTTTTTTCCCATTAAAGAGTTATTTTAAGTCTTCTGCTGAATATATTTACATGCACAATGAAACCTACTCAGTGGTTCTTTTTGAACTACTATATATGCTTTAACACTGCATACACTAATAGTGTACACACATCTACAAATCCACACACAAATGTATGCACTCATGCACACAATATTCATGCAAAAAGAACTAATGGAAGTTTTTTTGACTGGATGCTACCCCCTATAAATACATTAAATGTGAATAGTGCTTATGGCTGGGTTCATTAACTAAAAACATTGCTGTTGTCTGCACAATTCGTGTTGCTCACATAGGAATGGATGACACGTAAAATGCTAATTTACAGACTCGGTTCTTTTCCATTTACCACCAGGGCCTCTCTCCACTAGGAAAAATTGATGGTCGCTTACTACAGTCTTCATGGAATAACTCAACTTGAGACCTCACTCAGCACCTGAAGATAAAACTCTGCAGGCAGTCTTCTCCAAGAAAAAGAA
>VZZY01011126.1:378852-405376 GCA_013400335.1 Eurystomus gularis | reverse complement strand
GGGGGGGGGGGTGTGTAGAAGTTTTGAGCAAGCTCCAAACATATTTTCTGATATTTTGCCATGGAAAAATGGTATCCCAAAAGCCACAGTCCACTGTGACGAATGGTCCACCTTCCAAGAGAAGAGGCATTACACTTAAGAGTAGCAGCTAATTTCATTGTAGATAACTCTTTTCAACCTCAGCTTCTCATCACCTTTTTCTTCTTCAGTCCTTTTCCTAAAATCCTTAGCTCTAGAGCATCTGCAGTCTGAGAGATCTGCTCACATCCAGTCTGAGAGCTACCCTGAACTCCAACACCAAGCATGGAACTTCATTTTATTAAGTTTGGACCTCGTGTCCCCATTGTAGGTTGATGCAGCACTTGATAAACAGATACAATTAAGGGATGAACTTCAAAACCACATCATTTCTCCAAACAAAACCACTAGTACCAGTACAGCCACCATTCCCTAAAACATTCCAGGACTTACTCTACCATAGCTGTACCAGCTGTGTACCCTTTAAGGGGCACCCAACTACTTCAGAAACCATACGTAGTAATTTATTGCTATTGCAATGTATTATACTTACAAATACTTACATTATTTATGTGTTTCAAATTTCTGAAGGTGAGGATATCTTGTTTCGTTTCTCTTTCACGGGTGCAGTACTTTGCAGTATCTAACTTTCCATAGGGTCTCATCACCTCCCTGCCAACAGGGCTCCCAATCCTTTGGTGTCCAAACTATTTGAGTTTCAAAGATCTTATTCTATACAGGCGATGTTCTTTAGTAGTAACTTAACGCTTCTAAATTCTTGTTTGTAACCTCTGTGTTAGTTTATCAGAGCAGTCATTAAGCCTGGGCACTTTGAGGCTGACGGGGATATCTAAGCTAGCCCACTTTGAGCTAATTGCATTCAATTTAACATTCTCCAAGCACTGGCAGTCCTCATTCAAGCCAACTGTGAAAGTTTTTAAATTAGCTTTCACAGTTTGATTCACAGACAGCAAATGCAAAATGGCACAGGATTAATTTTTTCCCCAACAACACAGTGCAACAAAATAGCCCAAAGGCTATTTTAGTTCATTTGCTTTAACTATTAGGGAAGATTCACAGCACAGAGAATGCTCCAACAGAGACAAAAGCTCCAGAGGACTTTCAAAGCTTAACGTTGCCCCCATTAATTAAAGTACCATACGTTTGTACAGCCTTTCCACTTCATCACTAGATGTTACAATGGAAGTCTAGAGCATTTAAGACAAGCCACACTGATTACTGCTTAAAAGACGAACATATCAATACATTTTTCTCATTGTTATTACAGATCACATTTTTAATATTTAATAAAGTCTAGTATCGGACTGTAAAATGGGCTATATAGAAATCCACATTTTCCTTGAGGAAGTACAAATCTTGACTTCACACGTAATCTGACAATGTCTCTTTTGATCAGTTGCCTTCATTTGCCAAGACACACGTTAAAGAGGAAGGCAGAATATTGAATTACCTATTGCAAAAATGATTCAGTAACTCCCACCAAACAATGACAGAGTAGGATCAAAATTCAGCTTTTTTGGCACTTTTCATTCCCCTAGAAATTATCACTAGGCACATACATGAGCTTAGGTGGTCAACGTTCTAAACACGCCAAATCTCTTCAACAAAACTTTCAAGTACAGGAGTTTCACTTTGAACAAGTACAGAGGGTGTGTATGAGCTGCTCCATCAACAAATAGAGAAGTTCAGCACACATAAAACTCAGTGAAATACTCCACGCTCTGTCTTCAGAAGAAAAATATTTCTCCAATTGAAGTGGGAAACTAAAATCTCCAGTAAGAATTTAGCTCATTTTGTCAAAGTACGTATCAGAATAGCAGACCAATGTGCTTTCTTACCATGTGGTTCATGCATAGTGGACTGCACAACTGCACACTTAAATATCAGGAGAACTAACGTACAGTGAGATCAAAGTCAGCCAACTTCAATGGAGTCTTCCCATTATCTTCAGAAGCTTCTACATAAGGTCCAAACCTCATAACCACTCTTTAATTCTAATAATTTCTAATACTCCAATAACTAAAATTCCAATCTAATCTAATAACTGTATCAATAGTGGCAACTCGCATCGCAGATGGGAACTATCTTAAGATATGAAAAGTATTTCTAGCAAAATTTAAAAAAAATAAATTGCATGCACAGATGGATTCCAGCTCCCTACTTCAGATTCAATATAACCTGGGATACACGGGTCACATCTGACAAACTATAAAGTCAAAGGCCTACCTGTAAATGTCAAAGTGCTAGTTGCCGAGGTGGATATAACTTGGGTACTGGATAGGATTCAGAATACTAATCTCAAATATTGACCTAGTTTTACAAGTTTTTTTCTATTTGGTGTTAAGAAGTTACATACCTGCATTTCGGTGATCATAAATATCACCTTGTTTGGTAAATATGCCTCTTTCACACTAGATTTGCAAGCAAAGGACATCAGGAAATCTGCATGTGTGAAATTCTAAGGCAGAATCCACACAGTCTATTTAGTGAAACATATTTGAAGGGTATTTAAAAAAACAAACCCCTTGTGATTCTTTCTGCAGCCAATTCCAGTATTGTGCAAAACTCCAGACTAGTCAATGAGACCCAGCCCAACTGTATCACTGTCCACCTTCAGGCAGGTGGAGGTGAGAGGACAACCCTCACATCCAGGATCACTGCAAGCCCACACACAAGACCCACAAACTAGCTGAGTTTCAGTGACACTAAAATTTGATGAGTTCACATTTGAAATCTCCAGCTGGAGTAAGACTCATCTATGCACAAACCTTGGTAACAGGAACACAGCTTGTGTGAGTGTAACTAAGTCAGACCCTGAACCAGCCTAAGTAAGGCTGCAAAGGTTGGACTAGATGATCCTTGAGGTCCCTTCCAACCTGACATTCTATGATTTTATGATTCTATGATAAAGAGTGTGCTCTGACAGTGGTGGGCAAGATTGCACAGTCTCCTTCAAACCTGGGCTCACAGTTGGCACATGAGCTGTACATCATGCTGCCTACATCAATGTTAACTTTGGGACAGCCTCAAAGGCCAGAATTGGAGTCCTACATAGTAACAAAGAGTAATTTGGATACGTCTTTTTCTTCATTTCATGAAATCTTTCCTGATGATACTTATGCAATAAAATATTGCAATAAAACTTCATTGATTTAAACATATTCACAGAATCACAGAATAGTAGGGGTTGGAAGGGACCTCTGGAGATCCTCTAGTCCAACCCTCCTGCCAAAGCAGGTTCTCCTAGGACAGGTTTTACGTTTCCTTCTAACTTCCCCTTTCACAAGGTTTCTCATATTTTTTAACAGAAGTGTCTTCTCAGCTGCTAAACAAGAGAGACCCAACAAACAGCAGTGTTGCATGTGTAGGAGACAAGAACAGTTTCCACTTTACACACCAATGAGCTGCTCACGGAAATGAAGCCTCAGCTGTTAAAAAGATGCCCGCTATAAAGAAACATTGAGCATAATCAGGTCCCACCAAAAGTGTACCACTAGTACTGGTTTCATTTAATTAGATGCATAAATATGTATTTCAGTGCCTGGTTTTAAAATACACATCTGAAACATCAGCTCAGTGCATATCATAGAAGGGTTTGCGTTCAAAGAGACCTTAAAGATCATCTAGTTCCAATCCCCCTGCCAAGGGCAGGGACACTTTCCTCTAGATGAGGCTGCTCAAAGCCCCATCTAACCTGGTCTTGAACACATCCAGTGCTGGGGCATCCACAGCCCCCCTGGGCAATGTGTTCAGTGTCTCACCACCCTCACAGCAAAGAAGTTCTTCCTAACTTCTATCTAAATCTCCCTTCTTCCAGTTTGCAGCTATTACCCCTTGTCCTATCACTACAAGCCCTTAACATGGGCTTGTGGTACACACGCACATGTACATTTACAACATACACACCCACATTTTATAGATTCGACTCCAAAAGCAGACAAATTGACATGAGCAACTGTTATACTGGTTCTCCGAGCAACTAAGTTCCATGAAATAAAGGAGAAGTAACTGCCAGGGACTGACACTATTTTACCTTTTTGCATTTGGCAGGAATTAGTATTACAAGAGACACCAGTTACACCAAAGCGGCCTCGCGAGGGGAAAAAACTTGCTGAACACATGCTTAAATAGGTAGCAAAATAATGTCACTGCATCAATATATTACTTCATATATTGAGTAGAAGTGTGCCTATACATAAATAAAAGTTTATAGCTACTTAAGACAGTCTTCAACTGGCGCCTTGTGATTGAAAAAGCAAATGTGGGTTAAACTAAACGCTACCAAAGAAAGAGTTAACATGCAAATTGTCCCTCAGTTTAATGTAGTTTCTGATCTCTAACAGCACGGAACAAACGACTTCAAAGTAGCTACGCTGGGACAACAGAGGTAGGCCAATTAACACTGGATCCAAGATCCATCCCAGTGTACAGTTCCTTCATTCAGTCCATTAAATCCCGTTTGCCAGCAACTACACAGTACTAATGGGTGTACAAAGCTGTTCCGCACCTGTTGATTGCCAAGGCATCTGTGCAAACACAATGAAATGGGAAGAAGTGAAGCAAGGAACCCTACCGTGAGAAATAAACCCAAATCAATACAAATAAAACTTAAGCGCTTGGCATGTACGGCTGACTTCTTGCTAAGTGTAAATGGTATCCAGGCATGGTTTTAGCTCAATACTACCTAACAATGTCTAAATAAATCACTTCATATCTCACAATATCCTTTGTGTTTAACTGTCCTAATGCAAAACAAAGTTCATCTTCCAGTGGCAAATCACAGAATCATAGGATGGTAGGGGTTGGAAGGGACCTCTGGAGATCATCTAGCCCAAGTCCCCTGCCAAACGCTCAAGGTGAATGAACATGTTGAGTTTCAGTCAAGTTTAGTTTTCTTTCAAGGTACTTCTTTCAACCTACTTCTGTTTCCTCACTAGGTTGAGTGCTGCTTTGTTTTGATGGCTTGGAGAGAATCACCAGCCCTGGTAGAAAATCTTCAGCTCTGCTTTGTGTTACTCTTATTTCTGAGACAACCAGCATAAAGCAATGGTACAAATCCAAGAAGTGGAATCTCCCCAAGATGTTACACTTGCATGAGTAGTTGTTTCTGCTAGCTGCAGCAGCCAGAATATCAATTTACTCACTGCACAAATTTTAGAGAGCATGATATAAAAGTGAAAGCAGCCTTATCATTACCTGCTTGTTCTCATTTCAGAAAGCCCCTTCCCCTCACCTTCTTTAAGTATCTACTAACACTTTTTTTCATTGCAGCTCATCTTGAAAATTAATCATCATAAATTTAAAAACATTTTCTTGCAAATCTGTCAGGTTTGTAGTGCTATTTCATTTATTACAAGACCACATGACGCATCAGAGCTCTGTATTTGAACATGACATATTTTCACTTTGTTTTGATACCACATTCGAAAATTGTTCCTATCAATCTTTCACTGGAGCCAAAACTTAACTGTCTTGTTCACTGAAACATTAAATGCCAAGTGACACAGATGAATAAAAGCATTTGCAAGACGCAAACATTTGCGAAGCTTTCCTGTTGAAAGGGTCTATACAAGAGAATTCACAAAAGTGAATTGAGTCGGTACCAAAACCAATTATTCCTGATCACTGTGGTCATCAGATCACACTGAAAGTTAAAAGATTTCATAAACAGGCTGCACTTTAAGTAGAATTTTGGAATCGTTTACGGTTCTGATTTCCAAAAAGTATTCCAACTTCTGTGCATTTGCCAGACTCAGCTTATGCATTAAGATCCGTGATTTTCCGCGTTGTTCCCTAACGAGGAGTAAAAAACCCAAACAAACAGGCCATATACTTACATTCCCCATACCGCATCATTTTCTCTCTAAACAGTGGCAGCAAACAGGCACATCCAATATTGTATTACTTTCTTCTCTCATTCATGACGATGTCACACACAGGTTCTTTGACTCTGAAAAAGAAGCATTTCCCAGGTTCTAAGGATAGAGGTACCCCAACCAATCCATCATGCTTTGTGTGCTAATGATAGACTCATGCATAAGAGGCACCAGAAGCAGTCAGAGGCAGCAGGCATGAAAAGGAGTGAATCAGCTGTCAAGGGTTGTGATCTGAAGGACTGCAAGGCTGTGATTAGAATTTTCAATCAGGACTTCCACAATTCATCACGCTACAAGGGACGGGGGGGGGACATATTTCTTCATCAGCCCTTTCTGCTACTGGCGTAGCAAGTTCTAGGGCATTAAAAAAAGGAAATCTTAACGTGTTACACTTATAAGTGGGGAGAAGAGACTAAAAGATTTTCTAGGACAGAATAGCTACTACTTTTTTGTCTGTATACTCAACACTGAAACAAGATTATTGTCAGCACAGCCTTTCAGCTGGTGAAAAAGAAAACGCAGCTCTTCCTCTCTCTCCTCTTGTAGGTATACTTACAGGCACCTGAGCTAGAAGTAGCCCTGGAAACCTCTGCCTGCTGTCCTTAGGAATAAAACCCACTAGGAAGCCTTCATCAGACTCTGCTAACACACTTTGTGGCACTTCAGAAAATAAAAACGCACAGCTCTTCACAAGGCAAGTATTCTCACAACCTGGAGGACATCACCTGCAGCACCTGACCAGCAGCATACAGCCTCATTTACAAAATGTAAAAAAGACCAGTGAGCTATTGAGTGTGTGAGTTTAATCAAACATGTGGTTGGACTTTGTTTTCTTCATGGTATTGTTTGCCTTGGTACTACCTCTATGGACTCGCCAACTCAACAACACAGGACTCAACCCACAACTCAACGAACAGGACTTGGAGCTGGGCTGGTTCTGTAGCTCTGCTCCAGCCCCACTTTTGAAACCACCAGAAAGTCACAAAAGCTCCTCAAGTATTTTGCCGCTTCTTTCCTCCCCTTCCTCACCTGTGACATGTAATAACTCTGTCTTTCTGGACACAAATTCTGCAAGAACTCCAGCACAAAGGCAATCGCTGCCTCGGAGCAGCCTTCAGAAAAATATCAGCCCAGCAATTAGGAACTGGGCACTGGTGGCACGAAGGAAGTGCCACAGGGAAGGACCTGTCTGTGTCAATGTCACTGCAGAGCCTTTGTCTCAAAGTCTAGATCCAAGTGACAGCCCAGGCAGATTAGACATTTATTGAAATATATGAACGAAGCATTATTTTAAAAGGCAATTTTCATGTTAAACTATGAATAATGAACAGTAACGACAGTTCTTATTTGCATAATTAATGTTTCAGTTATTGATATTCCTTCAGAGGGTCACTAGCCTTTTTTCTGCAAGTTAATTAATTAATAAAGCAACTCCTTTTATGTAGGTAATTGTAATCACTTTTAATACTCAAAGGCATGTAAAATATCTGGCACACTTTTTTTAAATGTTGCAACCCTAGTGACACAACTTTAATTTGCATAAACGTAAACACCAAATGGGTCCATTTAACTCCTGACTAGAAAAAAATCCTTTGAAACTAACAGTAAAGAAATACATAAATTATGGACAAACATGGCAATATGTACAAGACCACCTTTTGTCCACAGGTCACATCAATCGTATTTTCCTTAAGGCAAATGTCAGCTTCAAGACAATATATTGCTAATGGTGCAAATCTGTCCTCACATTTAGCTGAAGATTGCTCTGAGGAGACAGAGTAATTTAGGAAAGAATAGATGTTTATGGGAAAACAAATATAAACTAGGAAAACGTTAGCAAGCAGAGAGCTTTCAACACTCAGCATTTTACAGGTAATGCAGAACTTTTTCATTTAAGAAGTACCCCCCCGTCTGAAGCCTGATCCTACAAAAACCTGCTACAGAAAGACTTGGTAAGCTCACGGCAAGCTCACGGTAAGTCTTACTCAAGTCCGGTGAGATGGTTACTTTGCTCAGTAGCCAGAGCAGATCAGGCCTCGTGGAAAATTCAACCCAGACATGTCTACTGAATGCAGTGCTTGAAGATGATGGGAAAGCTAAGAGGTTATAGCAGCCACAAAAAACCTTTTCCCCCTCCCTCTTTAGAGACAGTAGTGACCAGGTTCCATACAATATTTATAAGCTACACAGCCTGCCCGTGAGCTATTGTCTCACAAGTCAATGACTACAGCTTCTTGTCTGTAAATCTCAGTCTTGATCCATTCATACTCCATCCAAAACACCACTGCAAAAAAAAAATTTCAGTCACCTCTTTCATCATGTCTCTCCTTGATGTGGGAGCCTGAATGCTGGGATTACCATTTTTATCACACGTAACATTCTTAAACCACTAATAACTTGTACTCGTCCCGTTTCTAACCCTCTCCATCTACACCACCACATTTTCCTGCCAAACAAGCATCCTCAGGAGGGGGGTTCCAGGCTGCCCTCCTAAGGCACTGCCACACAATTCTCCAAAGCCAGTTCTTTTTGTTGTTAAAATTCCACCTCAAATGCGCCTTTTATGTTGTGATTCAATGAAAGAGAAAGAGAGATAGCAACATCTTCTATCCCTGAGTACAGATATCACTGACTAGCTGATAACCAGAGTCCCATCATTCTGGTATTTTCTCATCAGAAAACTGCTACTGTCTCCACTACCAGGCATTCTAAAAGATAATTTGGGGTTTTTTTCCTCCTGTTTCATACAGTGCCTAGCACCACTGGGGGAAACTGAAAGGAAGGAGGGGCCCAATCCACCTCCACAGTTCTGGGGAATGGGGTGGCAATAGAGATAATAAATGCTGTTATTTGTACTATGCACCATATCAGCTGCTAAAACCTTGCAAATATTCCAGATACCATCAAGAAGTGTTCCAACCTGTTTTCAGACTGTAAATCTCAAATCTGATCTCCATCCAAGAGATTATAAGAAAATGTGAAATAACCTCAATATTGGAAGTCATTTCACAGGAAATGGAAATAGACACTGCAGGAAAAACACATTCCAGACGTGAAAATCTCTCTTTTATGTAATCCTTATCCATAATCTTCCAGGGGACTATTTGAGCTCTCTCTCAGCAAGCACACCTCGCAGCATTTCTAACCGCTGCGAGTGGTTGTGTATTCAACTGGTCGTTCTAGCAAATGGTATTCAAAACATGTAGGAGTAAGGAATGCCGCCACTAAGTAGATTATGAATAAAACACTCAGGTATTCTTTTCTGTACTTCCCAGTAATTACTCACAGCCAAGGAGCATAATAGAGATCTGCTTCTTCAGTGTCTCACTTCTAAAGGATCGATGTGGTGCGAACACAGGCACTACAGGACTTAATGGCAAGTTCTAACTGCTTCTTACAAGACATGAGTCTCCTCGACAGCTTTCTCCCAGGCACTGAGGAGAGCTAAATAGCTGCTATTAGTGTATATTTGTGTCTTTGTGTCAAAATCATACTTAATAAACACAAAGAACCTACAATGGACAGATCCAAGAGAAGATATACGTGAAATTCTACATTAACAAAGCTCCGTTAAATCAACTTAGCAATTTTATCTCCAGGGATAACAATTTGGCTTGCAGTGGTGGGCTAAATAATGCAGTTCAACACATTAAGAATAGATCTGTATTCAGGCTGAATGGACTGCTAGCTCAGAAAAAAAGACAGGAGGGAAAAGAAGTGCTGAAGTAGCTCCGTTTCCTGCCCACAGCACACTTTCTTTTCTCCTTCATCTTCCAAACCTATCATGATTGTCCATCTATCACCGTTATCTTGCATGTTCCCTGTGAAAGAGACAAAATAGGGCTCAAAACCTACGTCTTAATGGGTGTCATCAAAAGAAACACCAATTCATCTGGACGCAGCACACGTAACACACATAAAACAACCAGAAATCAGCGCTATTAAAAAGTGAGGCTTCTCCTTTGCCATCCAGCCATGCGATAGCAAAGACTGTGTTTATCATTTCATAATGGAGACATCTTCACTTCGCCAGAGTGCATTTAGCAGCAAGCCTGGAAGTTTCTCCTCTAACCAAAAACAAAGTCATCTTCTCTCTCTCAGTAGCCACAGTTTCAGCCACGCAGTTTTCCATGAGACATTGAAAAGTTTCTCTATTGTCAGCACTGAAAGCTTCTCTTAAAGCAGTTCTATTTTTCTGCTTGTAGCCACATTTTCTTCAAATTTTAGCGCATACATTTTATGAAACTGTTTGAAAACCCCAGGATTTAGGTTAGAAAAAGAAGATGAAACATAGGTTAGGCTACAGTGGGCTATCTAGGGAATACCCCGCTAAAGCAATCTCTTGATAGGTAAGGTATCTTTCTTGCTGTAAAAGCAATGATTGTGGAGCACAAATTTTCAGTGGGCTCTGGAGGTTTAAAGTCTTAGAAAGACCTAATTTCATTCAAAACTATCTGCTTGCTTCCTCTGGATTTTTTATCGGTATGAGTTCAGATGGAATATGGAATTGGGCAAAACAAGTCATGATAGACCATTAACAAAAGCTTTGGTTGAATTTTCTATATCTTATAAGAACCATCTAATGCTGTCAAGGTTTGCTACAGAGCATTTACTGACTATCTAAAAATCTTTTTTTTTTTCAGATTAAAACCAGCACTTCAAGGTAAGAAAAAAAACTGCCAAATGGATGAAGCTCAGCTGTGGGGGGAAGAAATGTAAAATTACATTATTTCTATTGCATCAAAGTGGGCAATGAAAATTTTGTGTCTCTGTAGCTATCTCAGGCATACGCATGAATATTTTTAAAGTAGAAATATAAAAATCGGCCAATGTTTTTATTTGTATTCTTTCTGTAGTTATTTGTACTCCAAAAAGGATCCATTTTCACAAATATTCCTACCACCTGCCCTATTCAAAAGGGACAGGATTCATTTGTTAGCTGAGCAGCATTCCACTTCCAACATTCTACAATATCAGCATCCTAAATACAGTTAAAAACTTTGCAGCTGTATATACTAACTAGACAGATAATGAGGAGTTTCTAACACCCTGCATTTTAATTCTTCAAAAAGCTTTTTTTACAAAGAAAAACCTGTAAGTTAAAGGATTCCAGACTCATCCTTTGTGCTGGTTTTTCAGGTCATGCTGAACATCACAATCTTCACAAAAGAGTGGTGTGGATGACAAGACACACTCCAGTGGTCGGTTTTGGTTTTTTTTTCCCTTTCTCAAGAAGTATTTCAACTTGTACATATGACCTCCACAGTTTAACTGATGACTATTCAGTGCATCAGTTACAAAAAACGGCCATTCTCATTTCCTTTACACTCCTCCTCGAAGAAATAAATCAGTATCTTGACTGATTGAAACACTTAACTGCCAGTCATTTTGCTTTGTCCCTTCGCCGCCGCACACCAGCCTGCTCAAACTCAAGAGATGCGGAGCAGTGATGAAGCTGTAACACGGAGCACTGAGAGCAATAACTAAGTGAGCAACCGGTTATAAACAAGTAACACAGTTCTTCATAATTCAGTAAAGTACTTTATTTGGTTTTTTGCGTGTTTTTGAAAGCCAGTCAAAGTAGCAGTGCTTTTTTACTAAAGCAGTAACATTACTGCTTAACGGTAGAAAGCACAGGAGAGCAATATATGGCCTACAAACGAGTAAAATCTGCAAGCTTAACAATGCAAGTTTATCTTCCTTATGAATTACCTAAGCGGTGCTTTTATTATATGAGATCCATTGTTTCCCCATCTGCAAATTACTTCCTGAAATCTATTAACTATAATGGGAGAACTGTATTTTTCAGTCTTACTCTCTGAACAAAAACCCCACAATAAATCAGTTTAAGCAGGTGAGTTTAAACTGGTGACAAGGCCAAGGTATTTCAAGCATGCAATCAGTGGCTCCCTGTACCCCTGAAGGACTTCTTTGAGGGTGGGAGCACAGAGATGAAAGGATTTAAGCGTAAATTATACAATGATAGCACAATTCTGGAGTATTACCATGCGTGTGAGGGATTATTAAAGATCAGGTAGGATTTTTCTAGCCTTACTTCAGACACCTCCAGGGAAACAAATTCTGCAGTGCTCTGTAGGAGATAAAGAACAACCTGAGTATATTAAAAGACGCATAGATATAATTCCACGAACTACAAGCTTTCTTTGTAACTCAGATACCTTAGAGTGCGTAACACTTGTATCACAGTCCTTGCATTTCATATGTTTTTGAAGGATAACGTTTCAACTCACTGACCCAGTATTTGCATCTCTAGTGAGGGCCCAAGAAGAGTAATATCATTTTTATTCATGTATCTTCCCCTCCCCAAATTCCAGCACCGCATCCCGAACTCATTTACCTATGCAAAAGGCCTCAGATGTGTATAGCCATTAAAAACATCATGATATTCCTATATACAAAAGATAGAGGTGGAGGCAAAAAATCCTGAAAACGGAAGTCAACCAGCTAACCCTGGTATTAAATGGCAGAAGATACTTTTACTATGTTCTTGTTAACAACACACCAGTTGCTACGAAAACTCTTAAGAAGTCACATTTGAATCACCAAAGGGTAGTTTGGTAGCATTTGAACTACGAAACAAATACCAAAGGCAAGGCTCTGAATCAGCCCAAGTGCTGTGGCTACATGTGCTGCATTCCTTCTTCTTCAGAAGCTCTCAACTGCTTCCCAAGTATAAGAGTTCATCAAGCTGGATTCATTATCCAAAATCCTCACATTTCAAATCCTATTCTCACCAAGGCCCAAACAGCAGCATAGTTTAATTTCTGCTCTACCCATTCAACCAGAGTCAACAGGACTCTTGGTATCAATGACCTTTGGAGGCTACCTCATAGAAGTCATCAGCTGTACCACAGCACCTCAAAACATACCCTGTCACACGTGCTGATCAAAGAAGACAGGTTTTCCTGCAACTGTCTGGCTAAAACAACCAGATACAGAGCACCTTAATGAGTACACAATCTGTACACAACACACTCTTCCAATTACCTCTTAAATCTTTGATCTCAAGGTCAGATATGACACCGAAAAGTTTGAGCAGTTTATTTATGATGCTGCTATGAACAGTAACATTGCTAAATAATTCCCTTTAAATAAGTCACCTACTTAAATTTTCTCTACTCAAAGGTAGGGCAGGAAGCACCACCTTCGATTAAGTTGCCTGGCACTTCCAACTGTAAAAGTCTCCCTTCGATTGTTTGCAACTTTACCAAATTTTTAACTGTTTAGGCTACAATTTTACATGTCAAGTGTGTCTGCTTCGGGGTGATTTTCAGGACATGAGGAAAGGGAAATGAGTTGAATCACTTCCAAGATTTAGCCCGTAGGAATATACTGTGTTCTGACCATGTTACATAATCATTATGAACTCACATTTGAAAAGCCTTCTGGGTTTTGAAACTGGGAGTAAGATTTTATCTTCATATTATAGAATGGTTTAGGTTGGAAGGGACCTCAAAGATCATCTAGTTCCAACGCCCCTGCCATAGAAGGGGCCACTTCCCATGAGACCAGGCCGCACAAGGCTCCATCCAACCTGGCCTTGAACACATAGCATGAATCTGTTTTTCTTGCTAGTTCTTGCAACAAAACAAAACAAAGCAACCCCCCAAAAACCAACCAAACCAAACCACACAACCCCAAAAAACCCCAAACAGAACTACCTGGAATAAAAAATGACAGATTTTACACTTGCGCAGGGAGTCCTCCCTCTACACTATCAGTCCTCCTGTAGCCTCCACACGCAGCTAAAAGGTACATGCATGTTCCTGTAAACTCTGACCTGAAAAATGGCTTAGCCCTATAATTACTGCTCTGAACTGAAATTACACATAACAGTAGAACTGTCAGCAAGAGGTCTGTCTTTCCATTAAGGCACCCAGCAAGCTGCTGGATTTGAATGCTGGATCTGAATGAAGGTACAAGAATCAGACCAGAGAAGAGAGGAAAAGACTATGATGTGAAGTCTTGTACTGCAAGAACCAGAAGAGAAGAACTTGTGACTTTTATATAATAATGGAGGAATTGGGAGGTCCAGTCTGGGAGTCAAGAGACAAAAATGGCTTCATGGGAGGGGAAGGGTTAGAGATGATGGAGACAGTCATCTAGGAGAGGTCCTGCACGCAGATAAGGAGCAGGAAAGGAGAGTTTAGTTGTGGTACCCAGCAAACTGGGATTAAGAACTAACGTGAAGGACATGCATCTCACTTGGCTCTATTTAAGGGCACAAAGAACACGCAGAAACTGCTGCCACAGTTACTCAATTAAACCCAATGGTGTAAGCCCGTCTGTAGGAAGGACAAAAAAAATCTGGTCTTGACGATGCCCATGGATCTCAACATAATGTGATGTTCCTCCCTAGAGCAAAATAAGAGTGTATTCTACTTACTATATTAAAAGCAAGATCTTCCTACCATTACTGCTGTACCTCTTGTTGAATATGGCAAGCGGAATTATTTCAAACACTTAATTTCATTAGAAAAATTTTCTAAGAAGACATAAATTAGGGCATATGGTTCATAACATTTTCACTTCCTTTCCCTGTAACCCATTTCACTAGTTTTACACTTCATCAATTTAAGCATTATTGCTAATAACTAACATTTAAACTCTGTCACAAGAGAAAAAAAAATCCCAATGTCTAATTAGAAAGCCCTGATGGCCATTTCGGAAAGTAGTGTCACATTTTCTACCTACAGCCACTACAAATGGAAGCACTCAAGTCAAGAGGAAATGTGGAGCTACAGGTTTTGGCGCAGAGCAAGAGCTTCTTCTCTCCTCACGGGTACGAGGAAAAGTGGAATCCTCAGGGTACAGAATCCCTGTCTGTAAGATTTACAGCCACACAACAACAGTGTAAAGCACTAAACTAGAACATGAGAATGTCTGTTTTACCGCAGCATAAAACCAAGGGCAACTAACAATTTTTTTCATGTTAATCATAACACATTCCCACACACAACTGAATCAAGAGCAATAAGATATGAAGATTACCTAATGGCAGGAAGAGCATCCCTGACTAACACCAGAAAAGCCAACTGCTAACGTTAGTTAACATCAGAAAAGCTGTTTTCTTCCCACATTTCACCTAAATGTGACAGCAACCTTTCAAACATCAACAGGTGCCAGAAATTCACGCAAGAACAAAACAAAAGGAAGAAATTAGTGGAAAAGCTTTCACAAAGTATGAAGAAGGTTGAAGTCTCCATCACAACCACTGACTTACAATCCTTGCAAAGATTTACAAGGAGCTGTTTTACAAATCTTTGTGAACATACGTGAGCTCCGCTTCTCCAAAATAAGCAAGATACGTTTCTGTCATATGCTAAGAATCGTCCTACAAGTTGTGTTAGTGTTTTAAAAGCATCAGCGACCAATCAGAATTATCACAGGAAGGGATTCAGAGTTACGTCAGGTTTCTGAATGCTAGAAATACGTATGCCCTACTACAAAAAGACTGGGCTGCTCGAAAAAAGAATACGTGACATCTTCATCTACACATACGCATGCTCCTGAAGATTTTTCAGAATTTCAGGTAATACCTTTGAAAACAGCAACAATTAAAAGTTATCCCACTTCATTAACAGACCATTACACGGTTTCACAAGTTAGTAGTTAAATATACAGTTATTCTGCTAGTTAAATATAAAAATATCTGGTGAATAGAAAGGGAGGCCTTGGATTATAACACATTATACCTATAATGGCAACTGCTTCCTTTCTCTACTGTGACTCTTACCTAATTTTTGAAATATCGTTGGGTACACTGCAGAATAGCTTCTGAGGCTATAACAAGGAGATGTAATAGGCTTCTTTAACTTATAAAAGATAACCTTTGGCATGTGAGACTGGAGGTGGGGGCTCAGTAACACTGTTTTCTGGATGCCAAAACTCAAAAAGTTTCTCCTCCTAAGTGTGGTATAGTGTTATAAAAGCATATGAATGATCCTGTAATGATTTCTACTTTTATAGAGCAGCTTTTATATATCTTAACTAATACATCTATATATATATATAATAAATAAAGATATTTTTCATAAGCTTTAAAAAGCCTTTAAAGAAGTGGAGAGAACGAACATCCTTGACTCATTCAGGCCAAGCAGGCACACACCAAAACCAGGCTTCTAAACTCACAAGCATTCAGTGATGCTGTGCCTGGTTCGATTCTCCATGGGTAGGTCAGACCTTCCCATTTACACAGAATTGTAATTCTCACTCCTCAGAATGAGTGACTGTATCTCCTCTAGCTCTCAATTCTTTCCAGAGCACTGCAGACACACTCAGCTGCTGATTAAGAAATTTCCCTCTCACATTGCTGCGCAGAGATGCATTAAGAATCATTACAAGTTATTACTGGCATCTCACCAAAATATTATACCAGCATTCATCATTTAAAGGGAATTTATTTTAAAAAAGCACTACTACAATGCAAGACATTTTGGTCTCCCATGTCTACTTCTCAAGCTTTTACCAGAACAATAAAGAATATACGCAACAGATGAACATTCAGAAGCACTTTACTCTTCCACTTGCATCATCCTTCTAAACTGTTCTCCTATTAATTAGTTATTTGATCTCAACATATTAGAAACAGCACAAAAAATACATTGTTCTCTGTACTGCTCCATAACCTATGTGCCTGTCTTCTGGTAAAAGCTTCTCCTGAAAGCGCTATTATTAATTGCCAAGCATTGGAACTGTTCCCCCAGACATCATCCCCCACACTTTCAAGATAGGCAGACAAGATTTTCTCCACTTTCTGCAACTAAAGCATAAGATGAAGTACATCTGAACACACAATTCATTCCATTGAGTACTATGCTCTCCCTAATGCATCCAGTGTAGCCAACTTCTTACAGGAAGTACTTGCTGGAACAATCAGCACTCTCATAACGCTCAATGAGACTAATAGACACTATGTCATCACGTCTGCATCTTATCTCCTGCAGTGATACTAAAATGTTAAGGACTCAGTCCAACAGAAGTGCGTCAGCAGTGACCACAACCTGTTCAACAATCTTCTCTAGGCTGAGCTTCTGAGCACCTATTTATTCAGGGGAAAACTAGAGAGATATTACGAACAACTTCTACTCTTGCTGATTATAATTTAAGTCGCTCTTCTTACCTAACAGCTGCAAAATTCATGTCTGAAACAGGAAAGAATCTGCAGAGATCCTTGTTCCAGTCTGCTTGGGTTTTTTCCCGGTATCATTTGAAAACAACAATAACCCTACGCTGATCTCCTGAACACTTTTTGGAGAAAAAACTGTACATACCCTAATTTCTTAGGAACCAGCACAATTCTTGGGGCTTTCTTGATGTCTGTTTCTCCTAACAAATCAAATCGCAGAATCACAGAATTGCTTAGGCTGGAAAAGACCTTTAAGATCATTGAGTCCAATCATTAACGTAACACCAACAAATCCTGAACAGTCTTGAGAAAAATCCCATGCTAGTCTCTCTCAGGAAAATATATGTCCACCTTTGAAAATTCAATACGTTCACTATCATTCAACACAAGAGTACTTCTCTTTTAAAAATAAATAAATAAATAGATCACTGTGAAGCAGCCAAAGATAGTCCAGTGGAGTCCACCAAAATAAGAAAAAATATCTCAGAGGTGGTCCATGAGAGACATTAAAGTAATATTATAGCTGCTTTACTACATGCCAATTATGTACACACTCTCCAGCCAAAGAAGCAAATCAACACTGTACCCATCAATACAAATTATTCTTGTGTTCTTTGAGCCACAAAAGAAATACCCATACTATTTTCCTCCTCTGTACTGTATTCTCCTCCTCTGTACTGTACTACTTCTCATCTCCACCCAAAAGTTCCATCTAAAAATCCCGATTAGCGGAATCAGCCACCCACAATGTTTACGGGTCATTTGCAATCCGTTCTTTGAACTAAAGATGATCTTTGCAATAAAGAACAGATTTAGTTCTCTACACTGGCTTGGGCAATATTTCCAAGTTTGATGCACATGATCTGCTCTCCTGGATTTCCGCCGCCTGGAGAAATCAAGGCAGCCAGAGATCAGAGACTGAGAATAGGATTCTTCTCACCTGAATTTTAGCTGTCAGGACTGGGCACCTTGTATAAGCTAATGTAGAAGCTCCTTCCACAAAGAATGGTGAGTGACAGAACCATTCTGTCATGGAGAGTCCTCTCTCTGCCATCTCTTCACCTTATCCAGAGCCCAAGAGAACAAACTATGCAAGAATGAAACATGACAAACGCTACATTCAAAAGCGCCAATGACATGTAAGTAGCTTGCTGGATCCACAGTCCTACCACGAAAAAATGGGAGTTGCCAACAGAATGAAACATCATGAAAATCACTCGCTGTCCTCTGTCAAGCCCAAAATCCGGAGTGCTGAAGTCTCAGACCTGTTTTGCGGCCGTGGCAGAGTTATTTTTCTAGTGCTTTTTCACAGCATAAAGAGGATTTCATGTCCTCTCCAGGATCATCCTGCACCGAAATCCAGAAACCGAAGCTTGGCACAGTGGGATTCACTCAATAACAATTCTCACTTTTCTCTGAGGATCTGTATGCACCCAAATCAATTAGCATTTGCTACAAGTGTAACATAGCAACAGCGGACAGCCCTCATTCGATGTAAACCAGTGAGTTCTTCCCATTTGAAAGAACTTCACAAAATTTCATCAGCCGTAACTCTCATACAGTGCTTTTGAATAGCTCGCTCCATCAATGGGGAGGTAAGGATCATAAAATTTGAGTGCCAGGAACAGTAAGCGGTCAATTCAATTTGTTATCCTCTTTAGGACTTCTCAAACATTTTATTTCTCTTGTTTTCAGAAGGAAGAAAAATGGGTCTGAATATATGAAAACTATCACACAGGGACGGGAAACTGTCCTGAAGCCACAATCTGAGATTTAATTACTTCAGCAGCCACAAAAAACACCCATTCACAAAATAATCTCTTTTAAACTGACTTTTCTTTACTGTTTTTAAACTTGAGCCAACTGCCAACATGCTGCGTGAAGCAGCACTTCCTGTTGATTTGTTTTGTATTAATTATAGAGTAATTAAAAAGGGGAGTCTTTATTGCGATCAGCTACCAGGTGTTTTAAAAGAATAAACAGGGGCTTTAATATTTATAAGTGATACTGCCAGAGTTACTGTGGCACACTGACCAAATTTAAACACATACACACACTTAGGGGAGAAAATCCTAGCATGGGAAAACCTGGATTATACTAACAAAGGGAGAATAAACCCCCATCTACTGGGAAGATCCTTGATATTAGTGGTATAGCTGCTGCAGTTAAGACATGAACACCTAAAGGTCATCTAATCTTGCCATTGAAAAGTTTGCATTTGCTAATACACTTCAGAGCTTGAAGAAAACTGGCATAAAAGGCAGTAACAATAAAACAAACTTAACTGTGTGGTTTGTTACATAAAGGAATGAAAGGGAAAATTGAAACATTAATAAAATATTCACCACATTGTTGATGGAACGAAAGAGCAGCACAATTCTGTGAATATCAGCTGGACTGCATTAAAGTTTAAAAGTATTTTGGTTTTTTTTCTCCTAATTACCTTTATGTTTGGCTTAATCACGTAGCTAGTCGGGAAATTCCAGCCCTGAATCCTCTACTGTAGCAATGCACCAAAGTCCACACTATCAGAGCACAAGCCACCCATCGCCCTCAACTTTAGGAGCGAGTAAAGATCAAAGAAGCAGAGTGTCCTATACCACCACAGCCACGAGCAAAATACGGTATGTTCAAAATGACTTGGTTGGTAAAGGTTATACAAGGAAAACAAAAAGAAGATAAAATTAAATTCTTCATGCTAGCTGCCTGTTAAAAATACCATCCTAAATACCGAGAAAGTTTTAAAACCCTCCCATCCATACTGACAGATTACTGTGAGAAAGGACTAAAGGAAAGGTATGAGCTCAATAAAGGGAGAATCCAAGTGACATACTACATGTTAATCTGGCAAAAAGCACATGCCAGTTGAACTGTTGTGGCCAGTCTCCAGGCAGAGACCGACAGGTCCTGGAAACGCTCTCAGATTAGTAACACGCTGTCTGCTTCTGCATGAGCACCGAGTCCTGCCGGCTTGGATCTCTTCATTCCTGCTTGATCTCAAGAACTACTTGAGGCACCTGAATCAATCCAATGAAGGTTAAGCAAGCTGAAGTGCTCTTTTTCTTAGCATCGTTTATTAAGAGCTGCTTCTGAAGTAATTAGGAATGGAGATGAAACTTCGGTTTTCTACAGTGTACATTTTTTCCCTCAGATACTTCAAGTATTGAATAAAAACATGTAACACTTTCAGTTGAGAGATGACCAATATGGTGCCTTCTATTCTTTAAGTAACCAATCTGTCAACAGGTCAGAAGGCAGTTACGTAAAAGAAAAACAAGAAATGTGCGTTGCATCAATTGGATTCCCAGTAATTCCAGTTCTTTATTTTCAAATGGCACTATTTAAAGTCATTGCTTTTCCAAATTCTAAATGTGAAGCTAAAAATGTCAATAACCTCATTCAAACATTTTGATAGATGAAATTATGTTGGTAGGTACAACGAAGACAGATGTTTAATAAGTTAGGTTATGCTCCTTAGTGAGTCAACGTTTAACCAACAGCAGTTGGTATGAGTGCAGGTATGAAAAAGATTATGAGATACAATAAAAAAAGAAATTTTCCCATGACTTGAATACAGCAACACTGCAAAATCCACCGTAGCTTTGAAAATTCATGTGCTTACTGGCAAGTGTCTATTTCAAATCACTTAGTACTATTTAAAAGTTATTTCAGTTAACACTCTTAATACCCATTATTGTTCAGTATGCATATTTTTTCCATTTTTTTTTTTAAGTTTTGTAATCGATCATCTTCAGATTGTGGATTTTCTTCCTAGTTAAGTATGTTGTGAACCTCAAAGACAGCCAGGAGACAAAAACTGTAGCAATGTGACAGTGTGGGAATTAGGAAAGTATCCATCAAAGAACCTCTTTTGGTTTTGAATATCACTAACACAGGCTAAAAACACTATACAGCCCATTATTCTGTTTTCTCTCTCGTGCTAACCACACACGGTCCAAGGAAAGTATAGCCTCATATGATTTGTTCCACAGCTGGAAAAGAAGCAAGACTTTCCTTATTTTGCAGAGACCTAAACCAAGAAGAGTCACCCGGTGACTGTCAAACCTATTAACTCGCTGATCACTCACTGGTTCTAAAGGGGTATTTATGCTCAGCTGCCCTAAAATGAAAGTGGAGGTGAAAACAATCTCAAGCTGGAAAGCCAAAAGGTTTTTAAACACTACATTTTAAAAAAAGACACACTTTTAAGCAAAAAAGCAATTCTTGTCAGAACAGATTTATGCAAAACCTCCCTGAATGACACTGAGTAAGTCTGAGTCCTATAGCTGGGATACCTACTCACTCTCAAGGCAAAGAACTGCTTTCAGGTGACTCTTGCGATGATCTTGAATTCCTGCAGACCCACAACTTTCCCAAGCTTTCCAAGAATCAAACTGCGCAGGTTTAAAAAGTTCCTTTTCCAAAACACGAACATTATCTAGACAGTTTACTTAGCTTCAGAGTGTATATTTGGACCTAACACAGATAATGGGTCCTACCACCTAGAGTGCAACACCAGAAAAAGGGATTTGCACACCAGGAATCACTTTAAGAGGCCACAACTGCAGTGTCTGGATGCTAATCAGCTCCCAATTAGCTTCAAAGCATGCTGGCCCCAACAAATACATTCAGTGCCACTTATCATCAGCAACCTTGCAAAGACGAAACGCAGCAATCACCCATAGCAAAGCACACCCACCAGTGTCCCTGTCATGCTGATGGCAAAGATATTTAAACTGCTTTTTGCTACCAAAAAAAAGCATTTTGGGGAGATTCTAGCTCCACTTTAGTAAGAATGGGTGGACTCTGTGTTACAGGACTCTCAATCACCCTTAGTACTAAACAGTGACACAGTCACATTCAGGTACGAATAATTCTAGGAGCCTTAGTATTATGTCTCGATTGTCTGCCTTTTCACAAATGTCCTCTAAATGTAATTTTCCAGTAACTACCCACGGAGGAAAAGCACCTCCTAACACCACAGGGACACTGCCTCACATCTAAATCTGAAGTTTTCACAAGACAGCAATATGCCTGCTAAAGGAAAACAAAACGGCAAGCACACATGCATGATAGGATTATTTGATTCAATACAATATAAATTAGGTCAGACTCCTCTTTGGAGGATTCTGTGTCAAGAACTAGGTGGTCCACTAAATTTCTATTCATTTGCCTGCAGGCTTGGGGAATTGCAAAGACTCTCAAGAAACTGATGTTCTTCTACCCGCAAGAGTAATCACTATTTGGGAGGGAGGGAAGGAAATCGCTCAGTGTAACTGCCTGACAATATCTGAAGACTGAGAAATGTTTGTATCGTTAAAAAAAAGCTGCTAATAAATCTCTGCAAATATATAACACACATACAAGTACCCCCCCACAGAGATGTAAAAAATTCAATGCAGAAAAAAACAGCGAAGTGCTTTTGTGTACTCGGATATCACACTGCCCTATTTTTTTTACGTTGTATATATCCTTAAGAAACAACTTCTGCATCCTCATTAAATCAGCGGTAACAGAACGACAGGAGAAGCACTATCTGTAGAAGCTGCAAAGGATTACAGGCTGGAAACTCTGTCCCGAGCCTCCTCCCCAGCAGGCTCCTCCTGCTAAGGAACACTGCTAAGCTTACCCACATTTATCACCCTTTTTGATTTCTATAAGCAACTAAAGTAAATCTTCACGCCTCCAAGGGCCATAAGACCATGCCAACTGCTTCATGTATCTAAGAAAAGGACTGAGGCAGAGCAAGAGGTGACGAGTAGCCCTTCAGCAGTCCTGCTGCTCCACTGTGGATGGATGTGGTTTGGACACACAGCTGAGGCTAAAAAGCCAGGTCCTGGAGAGCAGCTCCCCTCACAGCTGGGGACAGGGCAGCCCCCAGCCTCTGCACCTGCACAGACACACAACCGGGCATCCCAGGGTAGAGGCTTCACTTCAAATCCACAAAAAGCAATGCACTGATTAGGAGCCAAAGCTGACAGGTCCCTCTCTGATCTGGTTCTTCCAAACGGCACACGTCCTGAAACTGATCCAACACTGAGGATGGGCTGTGCAGAGCCCACCACAACCAGCGAAGTTCACACTGGCAGATTCTGATGGAGGATTTGTGTGTGCGACTGAACCGCTGAAAACAGACAGGTGAGGACTTTTCACTAAATCCCTTTTTACACAAGCTCTTACAATGTTTGTTGCTTAAACAATCGAAAGCTCTTCGCAAACAGAAGAAAAGGAACTTTCATGCTGCACACAATACCAATGAACACTTCTTACACCTGCAACACTTGAGAATGTGTTTGATGGCTGCGTTGCACACAGTAACACGGTTAGCCTTTCTGTAACTCACATTATTGGGTTTACTCGCTTTTGCCAAGTTGTGACAACTCTGCTGCCTTTAAACAGAAATGGGAGATTGATTCACGGGTGAAATTCTTAAACCACCAGCATGAAATGTAATTTCGCTGTAGCTAGACTGGGCAAAAACTAGTATTAAGGGGAAAATACAGAGTTGCAGGTTCTTTATGTGCCAAGTCAACGTATGAAAATGAAAATGTTGAAATCTGATTAATTAGTTGGTTTAGAATATATGCTTTTCATTCTACTGTATCAAAATACTCATAATAAAACAGTGCAGCTGATGAAGTCAAGCACTCCCTTACAAAGGCTGGCAAATTTGCAGAACAGCACTTGAGGTTCAGATTAGTAAAATCCTAATGAGTATCTACTCTAATACCCATGTAATTGCATGGAATGCATTTGCAAGTGGTACAATTAAAAAAAAAAAAAAAAGGGAAAAAAAACACTGGCATGATTGGAGGTCCAGAGTGTGATTTTAATGTCAGTTTAAGAGACTTAAGTGACAACCTGGAATAATGAAGATCCCAGTTCAAGCCAAAAATAAAGGGAAGAACTGCAATAAGGACTTCCAATTCTTTCCCAGATCAGAATATGCTTCAATCTCACACTGTTAAGTGCCAACGCCAGCACGCTCAGTTTCATCGTTTTTGTCCCAGGCACTAAAACTCCTTCCATATTTTACCCAATGATTGCTTTACCAGAAGTGCCCACCTCTTCCTGCACCCTGTACGAGGAGCTGGGTGCCCAGAAAAGGCTCCTGAAAGGCCTTTTTGGAAATGCACACCTAAATGCTGCTGCTGCACTACAGGTTGCAAGGCTTTACACCTCCTTTAGGGAGCCAGGGCCTGGCACCTCTGCCCCTCATCTTCCCACCCTTAAAAATAGGACAGTACATGACTTCTTTTATCTCACAAAGTCACCAGGCAGATGGAGACAGAACAGGCTTTAAAGACAGACCCAGTACTGTGAGAACAAAGCCATAGAAGGGCTAAAGGCAAGCACCGCTGAAATACTACTACAGTACAGGACACATGAAAGACCAAGTAATAATGTACTTTTATTCCTAAGTAATTGCCTGAGCAAACGTATTGTGATCCAGCAACTCTGATTAATTTTGCAAGAATGCTTGGGTAGTGTTTATAAAAAATGATTCATTACCTTGACTAAACATTGACTTGGACAGTTAACTTTAACCACCAAGACCTTGACTAAATATTGACTGGGAAAGTTAATTTGAACTATGAAGTCTAGAAAATCTTGGTCCTCTTTACTAGTATTTGCTATCACTTTATAATGTAAACACAATTGTAAAAATAGACGTTCTCCCACCTAACTAATATTTACCTGGGTAGCTTGGCTGTTGCTAAATTCAACATGACTATCTCGCAAAATTTGACACCTCAAATATTCAAAAGACAATGGGCCTGTTATGGATGAGAGGGAAAGACCAATCTTCCTGTGTTTTACTTGAGCAAGGGCCTCGCCAAAGTGTTAAAAAAGAACCACAAGGTTCATGGTTTAAAATCATTTTGATACATAAATGCAGAGGTCTTTCAAAGTATAATTAAAAAGCTTTGCCTTGCCCAAAGAACCAAGCAGGCTGCCCACCAGGGCAACGTGTGCATCCTGGTACCTCTCCTTTTGAAGCCCTAGTAGCAGCTACTTCAAGTCTACACCCTCCACTACTGGTGTCACTTCATCATGTGAGGCCACAGGTCAAAGGACATTTGCAGGGTCTTTCACTAGCTGAGCTAAAAAAAAAAAAAAAGAAAGCATAAGAAGAAAATCAATTTCAATCCTCCTAAGATGAAACCACTGATGTGTGCAGTCACTGAAGTCCCGAAGGTAATCCTACAAGAAAACATGATGGTGTCCTCCATCACTGTGCTGAGATACTGTTAAAGTGCAGCAAAATCACCTAGGAGGTATAGTCCAAGACCAGCATCCGTATCAAAACACTCCGAACAATAAAATCTGAACTTCTAATCCAATGCGCTTTTTAAATGTGTAATGAAACAAATATTAATGGCAAAGGGGCAAGGAATCCTGTCCTTCAGGAAGGTGTTATGTTTGTGGCTGAAGAGACAAACACTGACTGTGAATCCAGCCCTCATTCCACCCACAGCTGTACTTCAAGAGTTTGAAAAGTGCCTTTTAGCTTTGTGACTTAACTCCTTTTTCTAACACATCAGCTGCCTTTAGCACGCTCAACGAAAAATACCTTAAGAGCAAATATAAATAATAAATATAAATAAATATACTCAGCTATGAGTAGAAATACCAAACTAACTGGTGAAAACTCGCTGTTCCGTGGTTTTTGAGTATAGTATCGTGGAACAGATTGATACCGGCGTTATGGGGGGTGCAGGTGGAGAGTGAAAGAACAATAAACAACACGAGCGTCAGTAGTTTAACACAGGCTGCGTCTCGCAACGGAAACATACTGTGAAACAGCTTGCAAGATAAGCTTCATCAACGATTAGTAATTTTTATTCCGTTCGAGTGGTTGAAAACAATAAACACGATTAAACGCTTCAGACATGCATTCAGAATTAAGACAAATGGCCAAGAGTTCCAAGGACTTGTGCTTTTAAACCTACTTTTGGGGGAAAGACCTAAGAAATTAGCTTGACCGGTTTGAAATGTACCATAAAACAGAAGTTCTCAGGGAAATTAAGAACTTGCTGTCCATCTGCAAGCTCTGCGGCTGTCCCAGACAGACACCAGCTTTGTTCTTCACCGCTCAGACGAACACTGGTCCCAGTTCCCTACCTCTCGTACCACACTTCCAGCGTGCTGGTCCTAAATGCGAGCTCCCATGGCGTGAAACACCCTGTAAAACACAAACGGAG
Organism: Eurystomus gularis; assembly: GCA_013400335.1. Classification (NCBI taxonomy): domain Eukaryota; kingdom Metazoa; phylum Chordata; class Aves; order Coraciiformes; family Coraciidae; genus Eurystomus; species Eurystomus gularis. Next base: position 379,106 of record VZZY01011126.1, on the reverse strand, counting down.
GAGGTGGCCCTGCCTCCCCGGCGTGTGTGTGTGGGGGGTCGTCCTGCCAGCCCTTGTCGGCTCTGTCGCGACTCTCCTGTCGCCTGGCAGCGAGCCCACCGCCGGCAGCCGAGGAGCGGGGCTCTGGGAACTTTAACTCATGCCCCAACGCCGTGCAGCCAGCACCGAGAAGCGCCCAAAGCCACTCAGTTCAGGGGGTTTTGGCTGTCTGTTGGTCGGTTTTCCCCAAAGGGCGGGGGGGGGTGAGGTGCGCG